>OX439135.1:26950824-27070824 GCA_949318235.1 Ecdyonurus torrentis
GTGCAAGCGAAACGTTGACTTTATTTTTAGTACGATTACATGGTACTTTCTTATGAAATGGTTTCAAAAGGGGGATCCAAATGCGTGGCAATTCAAAACTTGGTTGACTGATAATTGTTTCATTTTTCCTTCTTGCCATTTCTATTGCTTCTAAAAATTTTCTCTTTTTATAATGACTTTCTCTACCTATAATTTTAGCTTCTTCCCATTGAATTTTGTGATTATTATCCAGAGCATGGTCCACAAGTTTTGAATATCCTGTATCTCTTTTTTCTGTTTTTTGCTTGTGCTCTTTTACCCTAATATCTAAAGGGCGACCAGTTTCACCGATGTATTCCATTTCACAATCTCAGGGTATTGAGTATACAACATTTTTATTCATACTTTTTTTCATGTCTGGTTTAGTACGTACTAATTTTGATTTTATAGTTTCTCTTGACGAACACACAAATCTTAAATTTACTTCTCTGCCAACTCTTTGAAATATTTCACTTAGTCCTTGAACATAAGGGATGCAAATTGTACCACCTGGTTTTCTTTTCCTATTATTTGTGTGTGTTCTTTATTTTTATTTTAATAAATTGTGGTGGATAGTCATTTTCTGTTAATATATTTGCAACGAAACTTTCTTCATCTTTCAATAACTGGTTGCCAACGCAGTGACTTTTTGCTCTGTGTAATAATGTAGCTGCGATACCAGCTATGAGTATACCAGTATGAGAAGGAGGGGGAAATTCAATTTCTAGACGTTAAAGTAAAAAGGATAAATAATAATTAGTTACCTCAGTCTATAGAAAAGCTACTGATAGTGGTCGCTATCTTAATTACAATTCAAACCACCCATATGCAACGAAATCTGGTATCGCAGCTACATTATTACACAGAGCAAAAAGTCACTGCGTTGGCAACCAGTTATTGAAAGATGAAGAGAGTTTCGTTGCAAATATATGAACAGAAAATAACTATCCACCACAATTGATTAAAAAGTTACAGAGAAATAAAAATAAAGAATACACACAAATAGAAAAAGAAAAAACATCTGGTACAATTTGCATCCCTTATGTTCAAGGACTAAGTGAAATATTACAAAGAGTTGGCAGAGAAGTAAATTTAAGATTTGTGTGTTCATCAAGAGAAACTATAAAATCAAAATTAGTACGTACTTAACCAGACATGAAAAAAAGTATGAATAAAAATGTTGTATACTCAATACCCTGTGATTGTGAAATGGAATACATCGGTGAAACTGGTCGCCCTTTAGATATTAGGGTAAAAGAGCACAAGCAAATAACAGAAAAAAAAATACAGGATATTCAAAACTTGTGGACCATGCTTTGGATAATAATTTCAAAATTCAATGGGAAGAAGCTAAAATTATAGGTAGAGAAAGTCATTATAAAAAGAGAAATTTTTAAGAAGCAATAGAAATGGCAAGAAGGAAAAATGAAACAATTATCAGTCAACCAAGTTTTGAATTGCCACGCATTTGGATCCCCCTTTTAAAACCATTTAATAAGAAAGCACCATGTAATCGTACTAAAAATAAAGTCAACGTTTCGCTTGCACCTGACGAGGCGCGTACGCACTCTCCTTCCCTTCTCCCCTCAGGAGGTCAGCACGGCAGAGAGTGAGAGTTTAGTTTTCAGTTCTGAGGAAGGAGACAGACAGAATGTATCATTTTTTATTTATAGTCTCCGAAAACGTTAAACATTGTGTGTAAATAACATAGCTATGTAATTTTTAAAAAGACTGTGAATTGAGTGTTTTTATAATTATGTACAAAGTGACTATTATTTTTTCATTGTTATTTAAAATAGTGATAGCAGCGAGTGTCAAGCCCAGTGTCTTCACAGAAGGTAAGACAATAATTCTATTTCACCGACCAAATTTCTTATCAAATATATATATATATATATATATATATAATTCATTAATAAACTTTTTTAGACTATAATAAATAACAGCTCTAATGTGGATGTATTACAAGGTAATTAGTTGTTATATTTTTTCTAGTAGTCAAATATTTGGACACTGTAAAATTAACTTTTAAATTTTGGCACAAAAAAAAAATGATTCTGAAAAGAATAGACATTTTTTATTTTTTTATATTTTTTTAACTCATTAAAAAATGTAGCACTAATTTACAAAGTTAACTTTTATGTAGAACTGATATATAAATTTCTACTATAGACTTTTCTTTATTCTATTTCTTACAAGAACAAGAACTAAACTTATAAAAACCCTTTTTCTTGTCAACTACCAAATCAGTGCATAAAGGAGCACTGACTCTCTAAAAATCTTAATTGCATGGCATTAAAATCTGCAAGCAATACTAAAGCTAACAATACAGCAGCGGTATTAGATGTTTATTAATTTAGATTCGATAGATATTCAATAGATTTTTAGAAATAAGTTCGGAAAATTTATTTATTTAAGATAGAGAAATAATGAGGACATCTTAATTTACTTGACTACCATCACAACAAAATAATAAAAGTTTTTCATCTATTGTTTGTTCCTTATCGTGAGCATGATTTTTTTTAGCAAATCCTCAGGAACACTTGAATATTATTGGAAGCACACATACAACTCTCTTTTACCTATTTGATAAATTTGTAAGTTAAATTATCAATTACAAATTTCTTTTAGTCATTATGATATTTTAAATTGTTAATTGTTAATTGTTAAATTGTTTTATATATATATATATATATATATATATATATATATATATATATATATATATATATATATATATATATATATTTTTATATATATATATATATATATATATATATATATATATATATATATATATATATACAGATTGTTGAAATAGCATTTTGGAGCTGGTATGTCCGAGTGGTGAATTCTCATCTCTGTTTTTCTCAGCTACTTTTTGGTTTGTACGTAAACTGTGAGAGCATCACACAATGCACGATGCAAGCATTCCATGACGACGAACAGTATTCGGATGGTGCATTATTAATAGGTTTGCACCGGCCAGCCTGCCTAGACGTTTCCACGGTTTTCTAGAATGTCAAGGTGAATGCCGGGCAATGTTCTTAGCCTGTGGCCGGCTCGTGTTCTTTTCCATTTATTAAAAAGTCCTAACCTGTCAATAAGATAATGTCTTGACTGGGACTGGAATTAGTGTAAAGCACGATAACACAATATGGCCAGCAAAAAAAAATTAATATCACCGTAAGCTTTTTGGGCTATTTAGGTTAAATTAAGACCAACTGAAAGGAGAAATGTTTGAAAGTCTTGCTATACCTAAATAACAAGCAAAACTTATAGTTTTCTTCAATTTAGGGGGTTCAATAAAAAACGCGGTTTTCATTAAATACTTGCTTCTCAATGCTTTGACTCAAAAAGTGTTGTTTTCTAAATATCTTTTTCTGGTGGCTTTTGAAATTTACTTAGCACTCTCAAGTAAAAAAATAATGCAAAAATGACCTTCGAAAAACAATCTCTTTAGGAATTAGAGGTTTAAAAGGATTTTTGGCTTTTTAAAATTAACGAAAGTGCAACGTGCATCCAAAATAAAATTTTAGTGCTGTATTCTACGTAAATATATTACTTGGATCTTATTTATTTTTCTTAATAGCATTTCAGCCCTTTGCAACACCCTGGAGGGGGGGGAAACATACGCGTTATGATACAAAACTTAAGCAAAAATTGTCGTGTAAGATAATGTTCTACACTGGTTCAACCCCGTTGAACTCAAATATGTTGTGAGATTTTTAGGGGTCTAAAGCGCTAGGATAGGTTAGTTACATGGGTCTGAGACCCATCAGGAATAACTTTGGTCCCAGACTCGTGGTTTATTTTCCGGTTCAATACTCGGTTCCGGACTCATTCAAAATCTTCATCGCTTCTCGGTTTTTGTTTCAAATATATTTTTTCATTAAATATGTTTATAATTAAATTATAATTATTCATGAAAAAAACAATGCATCGTCTTCAAGGTTTATAATTCAGGTGTAAATTATTATTTTTATTATTATTATTATTTCTTGGAACATATTGTTCTTTACATAATTTGTGGTATAATAATGTATTCTGAATTAATTATGATAGAGAGGTAATATCTTGTTTTCTTAAGAAATGCTAATCAATTCCTGAACTCTATTCAAAAAAGAAAATTGATTTACACTGTAATTGAGTTTTTCTCTTTTGTTTTTAAAGGTTTAGAAATATGGTTTTACTGAAATTGCATGTTGTAAGAATAATAAAATAACTATACTAAAAACAACTCTTATAGAATGAGTTCAGGAGTCAGAAAATAACTTTTTTAAAGTTTGATAATGATATAAACTGCTCATTGGCTTACATATATGTCTTAAAGCTCTTCTGTATCCCTAGATAAGCCTTTTAAACTTGCGTTCTTCTTGCAAAATAAGCAGCCCCGTACAACATATTCCATAGGGTGTATGCAGATTACGTCATATCTAATGATATCTAATGCGGTTGAGGGCCATACTGAAGAAGTGTTCTATAACAATTTTTGAGCTTAAATCAAACTTCTTTTAAAGCAATTTTCTTTGAAAAATCGGTTTATATTTAGGTTTTGTTAGTTTTTTCACATATTTAAGATACAAATTCAACATATTTATAGTTTAAATTCTCTCATAAATATTGCATATTGTATTTAAATTGGCAGAATGAGTTATTCTTTTTTGCCAGCCATGTTATTGTGTAATGTGAAAAAATTAATATAACAAACATTTGTCTAAAAACATTTACATATTTCAAAATATTTTAAATTTTCTTTAAACTTTACAAAAAATCGGATTTAGAATTCTGAACCCGTATGTTTTAAATGTCACATCTGTGGACCCAGGTCCTTGCCCTCTCCACGGATCCATGACCAATCCAGAAAATTTCATGTTACTTTTTACACCGTCAATCGAGGCAAATCTAGCTATATCACTTCTAACTATAAAAAAGTAGGACTATTCTTAAAAGCTTGTTGGACACGAACCTGATCAACATAAGACACAGTTAGCTAGACACTACAGCGTATGTTTTTTATGGATTCTGTTTCTTTGATTATTTTAGAAACTATTAAGAAACAAATTATAAAACGTAAATTATAAAAAGATTTGTACCTGCGTAAATATTAATATATTTTTTTTATTAATTTTATTTTTGCTTGCAATATTGGGTTGTCGTGCTACACCAATCTCAGTCTCAGCCGAGAAAATGTCTTATCGACTAGTCAGGACTTACAAATTAATGAAAAAAGCAAACATGGGACGGCAATGGCCTTATAACACAAGCTTGCAATTGCATTGACAGCCTAAAGGAACCATGAAAATAACTAGGCACGCTGTTCTTTGCAATCATATCAATCATGCAGCTCCCTAATGTTGTGCGTTGTCATGAAATTCATTAAACCATGCAACGTCCATCGTGTTACTCCAGCAGTTACTCGAACCTATACTTGGCTAGGAGAACACAGTTATGAGTCAGCTGTATTCGTAACACAGTTATACCAGCACATGTTTAATATCACCTTTCTTTGTCCATGCACACTAAAACTAAATTTTGTAGAGATGAATTTTGATATTACTTAACTTTATTGCAATCGGAAGATAGGAATATAATTATTAATTAAAGTGAATTAACTTTTAATACAATGATAACAGTTTTAAATCATAATTATTATGAAAATTATGATGTGTCCAAACTATGTTTCTATGATTAAAGGAAAAAACTACAACAACAACATAATATCACCAAATTTCTGTATTTAAATCATTTTTTGTGTTTTTTTTTTACAAAAAGAACAGTATATGCAAACTTCATAATAGTTACCGACAATCAACAATTTAATGAAACGTTAATAACTGACGTTTCCAGTATTAAATTAAGAAATGAATAAACGTTAAAATAGTATTTCATTATCTCTAGTATTTCCATGAAGTAGCAAATAGTACAAAAGTTTAAGGATTAGTGATATTAAGAGTGTGTCATTCATAAAATTAAAGTCACCGTAGAACTATGTGCAAAATGTTCTGCACTTATTTTCTAAGCTTAAAATGATGTAATTTAATTATATTACAGGGAAATTACTACTCAGCGTTAAAATTATGCTGTGCAAACAAAATGCGACTTTTAAGTTTAGAACGAGTAGACAAATTACGAAGCATTAGTAATTTTATACAGAGTAAGTTGGTTTTTTTTTTCATTACAAAAAATATAAATTAATATTTAATTAACATTTTTTATTGGAAAAAAAGTTTTTAAAATACTAAGAATTCTGACGTAAAAATTTGTCAAAATTGGTAAATTTTTCTATTTAAGCATTTTTTATATTTACGTGTGATATGTGCGACACATGTTTTTGAAAATAATAAAATAAAATACAACACACAATAATATAACAGTCTTATTTCCAAACAGTAAAACTATCTTCCATATTGATTAAAAAAAGCAGTCCTTTTCTGGACTAAATAATTTCCTATAAAAAATCTTATACCTAATTATTAAACAAAAATAAGTAACTTTGTTGTGTTAATGTTTACCACCATTACAGCATTTTAATGTTACACAAATGTTAATATATTTAAATATAATAAATGTATATTGTATTTTATTATGTTTCTTTATATTAATTTATTTTGAGTTATATTTGACAAACCAATTGCTTGTTGTAAATTTATTTGTAAAATGAACTTTCGACGATTTAAAAATTATAATTTAATTTTTCATTTCAAATAAATGTTTGCCTGGTTTTTATTGACTAATAAAGAAGCAACTGTTTTCAAACTCACTATAAGCAATTTTGATCATATCCACTTCCGTTTCGACTTACTGCGCATACGTAGTAAGGTGAAACTGAAGCTGATGTCACCGAAATCGCTTTTAGTTGGCCTTAAAACAGGTGTTCCTTTATTAGTCAATATGTATGTATATATATATATATATATATATATCGTCTCTATCACGGAATACTAGCTCAAGTGCACGTATCTTAGGCCTTGCGAGTGTTTCTAGTGGACTAGTGGACGAGCTCCCGCGAATGTTCCAAATGAAATTATAACGCGTGCTAGCGTATGCCGAATTTAGTTATTACGAGAGCTAAGCACGTAACAAGTGACTTTGTCCAAAAAATAATTACAATGTTTCAAATAAAATTTTCAAATGTACTACCAAATAAATGAAATTCATTTAAATTTAAATATATATCATATTTTTTTATTATATCAATTTAAGCAATAATTTATAATGTTATACGTTTAAAGATTTATTTTCCTTGTTTACTTGTATATTTTTTGGATGATTTAAATATATTTGTTTTGTTATCAATAATTTAATATCATTTGTATATAACAAAAAAGTTATGTGTATTTTTTTATTTTGCTTAAAGATAGTGTGATATTGATATTATATTAATATCAATCAATAAGTAATAATAAACAGAACAAAATATTTACAGTATTATTCCATAAATAAAACTTGTGTTCTTTAGTAGCAAAAATAATTATTTATTGCGTTAAAATTAAATAATATTCAATATTTCACACTTGTTGTTAGCAACACCATGATTTGCCTAAAAAATGGATTTTTATTGTATAATTTAAAATTAGTTATATAATAATTTAAACTGTATAAACTGCACATGTATCGCACAACAAATTATAACTTACAGTATAAAAGACAGAGCACATTAAGCTGTGGCCTGCTAAAATAGTCACCTAAATTTGAATTATGATTGTTTTTTCAACAATAGAAATAAAAAGCAATTTGGTAAATAATTCAAACTGGGGGATAAAACGTAAAAATACAAAGGTCAGTGCATCTCGCGTTAATTCGTCATTCATGCTTTATTATGCTTATTAGTTTATATCTACTTCTATTCTAAATTAACAGTTTGTAATATTTTTCTTCTTTTCTAAATATATTGTAAAATGTATAGTTTAAAATCTGCAGCAATTTTTTTAAATTATCTTGTATAAACGTATATCGTAAATAGAGGGGGAAAATTATAAAAAGAAACATTATTTGTCAACTTGATTAAAAATTATGAACAAATATACTATACAGTATAAGGTATATATAAGATCAATATCTTGAAATAATAATTTAATTGTATTAACAAAGTATAATTACACAAAAATCACTACAAAATACAAAATTATCCTAAATTTATCGGGCGTCTTATAAAATAAAAATTCTACTAAAATTGTGTTTGCAAAAATATTTTTTACTGTTACGCAAAATTTGTGACAAACTCATATGATATTTTAGCGTAAGTTGTGTTAAAGTCACTTGTAACGTGCGTTGCTTTCGTGAAAACTTCACTCGGCATACGCGAGCGCGCGTGATAAATTCTTTTGGAAAATTCGCGGGAGCCTGTGATATGTCCACTAGAAACATTCGCGAGGTCTGTGATAGGTGCACTTGTGCTAGAACTCCGCTAGAATATATATATATACTGTATATATATATATATATCTATATATATATATATATATATATATATATATATATATATATATATATATATATATATATATATATATATATATATATATATATATATATATATATATATATATATACATATATATACACACACAAGGTGTCCATTAAATTTTTGAGGAAGTTTCGGTGTTAATAAAATACAAAAAGCTCAACTTAACATAAACTTTTGATTCATCAAACTAAAGCTTAAATAATGACAATTTTGAAAATGAAAACATAAATGCAATCATATGATAATTAATCTTGCTGCATCAAAAGCTGCAAAAAAGAGAAACCGACGTATGTTCTGCAACTTTTAACGCTTGACTCTTCTGAGAAAACACATACACATTCAAAATTTGTAGGTCCTTATATAAATATTCTGTATTATTAAATTAGGACCTCTCCACATTATCAGCATTGGTAGCATGACACACGTCAAGAAAAACCTCTAGCTAGCACCGCACGTTGCAAAGATTCTGCGGAGTGAAGTTCTGGATACCTGCTTTAGTCATACGCTGCTTCAACTCAGGCACGTCACGCAATTTCATCTTAAAGACCTGGTCTTTGACGAAGTCCCAGAGATAAAAGTCAGGTGGCGTGAGATCAGGAGATCTGAGAGCCCGATGAACAATGACGTAATTATCTACCTAGAAAAACTTCATCCAGCACGTCTCTAAAAACGTGCGCCCAATGCGGCGGCACCCTATCCTGCTGGAATATAAGCTCGCCACCCCACTCCACCAGGGCCTGCAGCAGCTGTGGAATGGTGTAATTCTCAAGCACGTTCAGGTAGTTTTTCAGCGGATGGTTGGCTCGTGGAACACGAACAGCTGGATCACACGATGTACAGGACTGCGCACCAAAAAAAACACCTTACGACTGACGCGTTTGAACGTACGAGCTCTGTATAGACGTTTAGTGCCCCAGAAAATCACGTTCTGCTAGTTTTAACTTTATCACACAAACACGCCATGCACTTATCTCCTGATCTCATGCCACCCAACTTTTATATCTTGTGCTACGTCAAGGACAAGGTCTTGAAGACGAAAGTGCGTGACATGCTTGCGTTAAAGCAGCCTATCACAGCCGCTATCGAGACTATCACTCCGCAAACTTTCCGCAACGTGTCGCGTGAGCTAGAGGTTCGTCTCGACATGTGTCGTGGTACCAATGGGCGCATGCGGAGAGGCCTTGTTGTATTGTTTTAGAAAACTTGAGTAAAAACTTACAAATTTTGAATCTGTATGTGCTTTTTTCAGATGACACAAGCGTTAAAAGTTACAAATCGGAAGTCAATTATCTCTTTGTTTTTTAACTGTTTTTGATGCAGCAAGATGATAAACATTTGTATGCATTTATGTTTTAATTTTCAAAATTTTCATAATTCTACATTTATTTTGATATATAAAAAGTTTATTTTACGTTGAGTCTTATAAGTTTTATTAAAGCCTAAACATCCTCAGGGTTTTTATGGACACCCTTGATATATATATATATATATATATATATATATATATATATATATATATATATATATATATATTTATATATATATATCGATCTTGTTGCGAAAAAAAGGCCTATCTCGTTTTTTGTCAGTGGAAGCAAAAGGCCTATCTCTTATTTTGTCAGTGGAAGCAAAAGGCCTATCTCGTATTTTGTCAGTGGAAGCAAAAGGCCTATCTCGTTCCCGAACGTTATGTAGATGGCGCTCGAGATAGGCCTTTTGCTTCCACTGACAAAATACGAGATAGGCCTTTTGCTTCCACTGACAAAATAAGAGATAGGCCTTTTGCTTCCACTGACAAAAATCGAGATAGGCCTTTTTTTCGCAACAAGATCGATATATATATATATATATATATATATATATATATATATATATATATATATATATATATATATATATATATATATATATATATATCGACGGCTACGTGGCTATTGTGATAATCAGAACATGTCGCGTGCACACACAATCTGACTATCAGACTTTCTCGCGATTCGCACAATCTGCCTATCTGACTTTCTCGCCGTTCACACAATCTGACTATGTCGTTTTACTGAAAGAGACTATCAGACATTCACGCTGAATGTGACTATTAGGCAGTTTTATGATGACTTACCCCATAAAGTTCCCAAATAGTGTTGTTTATTAACTTATAGTAGTAGTAAATTATTAATTTTACTTTTTAACACCTAGTTCACAAGTTACATTAAATAACACAATTATTTTTGCAATATGTATCTACTAATAATCTACTCTTTATTATTATATTATTAAGTACATTTATATGTCACATTCACAGAAATAATTTTATTGTTAAACTCGTATAAAAAAACATTTAAGCTACAAAAATAGCTTCACTAGAACTGCACTGCCGGATGAAAAGACCTCAACTCAATGAAATGATTAGTTTGCATATGAAATAGAGCTATTAGACTTTGTACTATTTACTCTTACCTCTTATATATATATTTTTGACTGTACCCTGTTAGATTGAAAGTGAAGTATGAGTTTTGTTCTTGCTTACATAAAAATAATACATTATTATCTAATAATTTCGTTCAAGGTATATAGAAACTATTTTCCTATATTTATTATTTTATATTTATCAGTTAGAGAGCATAATTATTTAAGAAGTTAACGAAGAAATAATTTCGACAATATATCAAATCTGAGTCTCTGAAAATTGCAATTTTAATTTCATTAAGATAGCATTTTTTAGGAAAACTTATAGGAAGACAATTTATTTAACAGCAATATGGCGAGAAAGTCAGATAGTCAGATTGTGTGAATCTCGAGAAAGTCTGATAGTCAGAATGTGTGGCACGGCGAGGAAGTCTGATAGTCAGATTGTGTGTAAGAGCGAGATGTTCTGATGATCACAGTAGCCACGTAACCGTCGATGTATATATATATATATATATATAAAAACACAGGATATAACAAATTTTCGTCTTAATATTTGAATTCAATAAGTAAATTAAATTTTAAAAGGAACTAAACTAAGAGACCTTCACAATACTTGGACGTCAGCGTGTAATAGACGATGTTCAAAGTATTGGAAATGGTGCAGCTCTGAGAACACGACTACATGGATTGCTAATAACTCTACGTATTCCCTACTTCCTAACCATTGTTTGCGTCTTAACATTCAACCTAATATTAGTTTAAATAGTTTGGAATGTGCAACTGAAGTAAAATATGTAATATGTGAGGTTAGTTTTATTTAAATTTAATTTTTTTAATTCTTATTTATTTATTTTTAATTAATTAATTAATTAATTTATTTATTATTATATAATATATAATTAGTTTATTTATATATTAATTAATTAAATTTATTTATTTATTTATTTATTTATTTATTTATTTATTTATTTATTTATTTATTTATTTATTTATTTATTTATTTATTTATTTATTTATTTATTTATTTATTTATTTATTTATTTACTTATGTTTTATTTTAAAAAGATAGTGCTTTGTTTACGATTAAATGAATACTGACATGTTTTAAATGTTGTTTTTAATATATATATATCTATATATAAATATATCGATGCTTCCGCGTCAAAAAAAAAACTATTTGCACTTACCACCAGCGCGGCGAATGGTAGATCTTCACTTTCCACGATCGTGGAAAGTGCAAATATTTTTTTTACGCGGGCGCATCGATATAATATATATATATATATATACACATATATATATATATATATATATATATATATATATATATATATATATATATATATATATATATATATATATATATATATATATATATATATATATATATATATATATATATATATATATATATATATATATATAAATATCAGGGTTGTAGTCCTAACGTAACGCTGATGGACGGCGTCCTACCTGGCGAAAAAAGAAGCTAGGACCGTCCCACCTGGAAAATTTTCAGGAGAACGCGGTAGAACGGATTTCTTGACAAAATATGCCCTAATTTGTAAATTTCCTGACTATTGGTGTTTAATTGGTTGAAATTACTAAAAAAATTAGCTCGCTACGCTCGCAAGTTTCTTTTTATAACAAAGTTTTATTTTCATTACTTTATTATTATGCAGTTTTGGTTTATCCAGAAATTTACGCATATGTTATTTGACTCTTATTTTATTATTATTTTAATACTCAGAGGAAAACTTTATTCTCAAGTTAATAAAAAATAATTATGGAGCGCAAATCGAAAAAAAGGACAGTAAGTTTGTTTTCTCTAGGAGCTTAACTGAAGATGTTCTTAAATTTTGGGATTTTTCTTAGACATTTATATAATTCATACGAAGCAGTATTCAACGCACAATAAAAAAATATTGCTACGTGTTTAATCTTGAAAGGCTATAATATATTTCATATTTTATACATTTTTTTTTTTCAATTGGAAAAAGAAACATTTTACGTTCTTAACTATATTTTTTATATAGATTCAATATTAACATAACCTCAATCCTCAGTTTATGAATATTCAGTGCCCAAAAACATAATTCACGTTCTAATAATAATAATAATTATTGCATGGGCATGCAGCCCCGAATCGTGCTGTAGCGTCTTTCACCACTCGTGGGGACCTAAGCGTGGGGTGGGCCTTGTCCCCTTAGCTTAGCTCTCGTTTTCGGACGCGAGGCGGCCGAGGCATGTAATGGGCTTGGTAGGCCAAGAACCACCCCGCCCTTGAATGCCTTGGTAACTATGGGCATCCAGCTCAAATGAGCTCACGGAAAAGTGTTCCACCCGCGTCCGATGGATGCCATCAGGGCCAAAAGCCTAAATTAAATAGCCATCAACTCGCCTGTTAGTAAATTAGTCACGACATTTTTAGTAGTGACAGAGTGCGTGCATCTTCGCATCAGTATGAGCTCGTTGCACGCAATAGCCCCCAACATCATCCAGTGGGCATTAATAAAATCAAATAAAAATAGTAAAAATAAGTTGAAAAAAAAATTTTATATCGTAGCTTTCGTGTCAATTTTGATGCGTTATCAATAAAATTTTAGTCAGAATAAATATTAACTAACTTACGTAATTTTTGTATTATTTTTCTAAAAAATGGGCGTGGCATTAAAAAATTTCGCACCTGCGGTTGACTTATGGAGGGCTTCGCCCCCCTTGCCCCCTGGGTAATATTCTATACCCAGATTAGAGCGTCCCACCTGGCATTTTTTAGGACTACAACACTATTATATATATATATATATATATATATACATATATATATATATATATATATATATTTGGATAGGCATGAATAAAAATAATTCAGATCGAATATTTTTGAAATTTAGTTTGATTTTCGAGCTTTGAATCGTTTGAGTTTTTGAGCTCGAATTTAAACTGATATTGAATTTTAAGTCAAACGGGCTTAACAATGTTTATTTCGGTGTAAAATATTTTCAAATTATTTAAAGCTCTTGCGAATAATTTTTCAAAATAAATCAAGTTTTCTTTAATTTTTTTCTGGAAAATGTATAAATAATATTTAATCATGTTAAAAGAGTTTCAGATTTAAGTGAAATTTCATTTTTATTTGATTCAATTTAAAAAAGATGTTTTAATTTAAATTTTTACTCGTATTTTCACATGTAAGAAGTTCCTGAAATTTAAGTTCTTTTTCTGCAGATACAAATCCTCTATATGTTCCAAACATTATTAATAGATTCACAGAAAGAACAAAAATTCTTATTTCAAAATTGTACAATTACATTCCATTAGGGTTAAAAAATTTCAAAAATAAAAATTAAATGAAAGTAAATATAAAAAAAATTCTTAATTAAATTATAACTTAATTTTCAAATTTTTTTCCACTACAAATTAAAATTTTCAAAATAAGAAAATACTTACGTCTTTTTTTTTCAATTATTTTTATTAAAACTTGAAATATAAAATATTTTTCATGACTGTATAGTACTAATGTAATTATTTAATGCATTGTGTATAAAATAATATGAACCAACTGGTAAGTCTATGCCTTGCTTGGATTTTGTAAAAATTGTGTGTTTTAAAATAACAATAAAAAAATAACTTTTTGTTGAAATCATAATTAAAAACACTTGTTTTTACAAAAAATCATCAAGTCAGATTCATACTAAAAAATATATAAAGGAATATATACCTACCTGATATGGAAAGTTATATTTATTTATTGTATGGTTTATTAAAGCAAATAAATTATACCTAATTTAATTGATTTTAATACGTATCCAATAGAATATAGGTATTTTTATAATACATTTATACGCAATGCAGATACTACAATAAATGTGTGTCTTTATTGAATAAGGTGACATTATAAATTATAACTATATGTTATATATTATAGTGTACTGTACCAATTGCAAAATACAAGATACACATACAATTTAATAATACTTATAGTACAAAGTTGTTCATTTAGGTAGTACGTTTTTTATATATATTTTTTAATAATTTATAAAAAATTTTCAGGCACCAAACACAAAAGCAATAATGCAGATAAAAAATTGCATTTTGCCTCTAAATTGTCCTAAATTTACATGTATTAAAGTAAGTATTGTTTCATTATTTCTTTATTTCTATTGATACTGAAACAAACAGAAAATGTCAACTTATCTTTAAAATTTAAAGTTAGAGATGCGAAATAAAAAAAAACGTTTTTTTTTTAAAAAAAAACTTGTATTTAAAAAAAACGGTATTTTTGTTGTTTTTTTAAAAAAATACTTTAAACACTACTTAATGTGTTTAAATATTCCTGCGCTCGATCGTAAATTATAAAAGTCAATGAAACTATACAAATTAGGTACAATTTAGGGTAGCGATGTTGTCGTATCGTAAAATTCAATTTAATATAATTTTTTAGGTCCATTATTAACCAAGAAACAATTTTCTATACTCCGAAAAGTTTCGGCTTAAATCAAATCTTCTGTAAATTAAAGTTTAAAGTCGTTGGGTTACGCCCCCTTTAACACGTAAAACATACAAAACTTCAAGCTCACCGTGTGCAAAATTTTTATTGATCAACTTCCAAACAAAAAATACTAGCGTCTTCTATAGATCAAGTTTTAATGAATTTGACTTTTTAAACGATTTTTACGAGACATTCACGGAGAAAAAAATTATTGAATATCGCATATTCAAATTAACGTGGGTCAATTTACAATTTTTTTTTCTCGGCACATTAATTCTAGAAAAATCTGAAAAATCATTTTTCATTAAAACTCAAGACAAAGAACAAGCTAGATTTTTTTTAACCAGTGAAAAAAAATTATAGTGGGCCAAAATCGGGGTTCCAAAATAGACTCTTTAGCATAAGGGGCGAGGCATTTTGCAGTTCTTAGACGCTCTGTACGTACTTTTGACGCTTTTAGCTGAGTATTTTGTTTGTTATTAGTTTTTTTGGAGACCAAAATTGTAGCCAATCATTTAATACTGAGCTAAATTAATTATGTATTAAATAATTTGTGTATTTTACACTTTTATAAAAAAAACCCAAAAAAAAACGGTTTTTTAAAAAAAAAACGTTTTAAAACCGGGTTTTAAAACCGAGTTTAAAAAAAACGGTTTTTTTCACATCTCTATTTAAAGTAAATGCAAACACAAAAATAAATATATAAATAAAGAAAAAATATTTAATATAATAATTGGATTTGTTTTATATAGCTATATAGTATTTATATAAAAATTTCTTGAGTTTTATCAGTAACAAGACAAACATTTGTAATCTTGTGTATTTCGGTAAATAAAAAAATGAATGCATTATTAGCTATATATTAAGCATAGCAAGTTGGGAGCATTGTACATAATAAAAAAAAAGAAATATGGATTGATAACTCGTATGTGTTGCATGTTGAATTTCATATAATACTCAAATTTTAGAAAAAGCATTATTTTTTAAAAATAAGGATGATTCATTACTACAATTTAATATAATTAACTGTTGATAAAGATTTATGAAAAAAAAAACACAGTTAAAAAAGAATAAGAAAAAGAAAAAAAATCACAACAATGATTTCGCACAAAAGAATTGCAATTTGACATTTGTATAATGAAAAAAATTGAAACTTTTTAAACAATATTTTACAAAGAGATTATCAAAATCAAGTAATAATGTTGTTTCATATCAATTTAAGTTAAAACGACAAATTACATTATATTTTTTTTAATATAGCCACAGATACATATTAAAGAATATATTTGTAATATTTAAATATGTGTGATGCAATGTACAAAAAGTTTTTTTTTAATCTAAGAAAAGCTACAAAATACTAAAATTATAATTTTGCAAAGAAATTAAAAGTTAAATATTAAATTTTTGCTTTTGTTTCTAATTTTTATAAACATAATGAAATTTGATATATTTGATGAGTGGGTAGTAGACCTAAAAATTATTTAAAAAAAGTCATTAAATTTAAAATTTGTTCTTTTTATATTTTTTTTAGCCAAATTTTTATATAAATGGTAAGTCTATAATTGATTCAGTCAGTAATTGATTAAAGAGTCAGTACTTTATTTCTGTTTCATCCTTAAGTAAAATTTTTGAACTAATATTATAGGTTATTACTGTAACTTAAATACCAAATAAATCTATATAGACTAAAAGATAAAAAAAACTGCAAAATATTAGAGTATATTATTTATTTAAATAAATAAAAGTAAGTACCAAATTTAATTGCTTAGAATACTTGATAAGTCATAAGCTATGTATATGTATATGTATATGTATATATATATACATATATATATATATATATATATATATATATATATATATATATATATATATATATATATATACATATATATATATATATATACATATATATATATATATATATTAGAGCTGTAAATTTAAACCGGTTCAAGCACCCTCCCGGGCCAAAATCTTCGGGTACTCGTTTTTTTTTGAAAATGGTAAACCCGGGTTTCGAGCTTTTAGCTCGAAAACGAGCTTTTTCGAGTTGAGCTCGTAAATGATTCATGAAAATAACGAGCTTTTGAAAATAAATCGAGCTTAAGTACAATTTTTGAAGAAAGCAAAGAAAAAAATGTTTGTAATTTTTGTTTAAAATAGCATTTTTATTATTCTATCATGCAAAATAAGCTGTTAATAATATTTTTAAAAAATATTTTATTTTATTTATGACTTTTATCCTTCAAGAACAATTTTTTCGTAAGAAAAATCGAGTTCATTTCTTCATAGGCTCGAAAGCTAGTTTTTAAACTTTGGCTCAAATGTCGAGCTTTCCGAGCTTGGGCTCGGTTTTCGAGTTAAAGCTCGATTTCAAGCTAAACCCTGGTTTTAAGTCAACCCGGGCTAAAAAATTTCAGCCCGGGTTAAAAATATGTCGAGTTTTTTACAGCTCTAATATATATATATATATATATATATATATATATATATATATATATATATATATATATATATATATATATATATATATATATTGTTTTCTTCGTTTTGATGAAAATGTTCGTCTCCCAATACATTTCATGATTCCGATATAATTTGGTAAAAACATCACGTTGTTGTACTAAATTTGAAAATAATAGATATAAAAAAACTAGATTTTAAATGAATTTTTAATTAAGAGTTTAATAATTTTTATTTACTTGTAATTTTAAAATTGTTAATTTTTGATCTTTGCCTAAATATAGGCATAGTGAATATGTTTCCCGCATCGATGGGTGAAAAGAATTAAATTTATGAGTTATTCAGATACCTTTTGTATATATTTGGTTTTCTGAACTAATTAGTTTTGCCCTAAAATTTTTAATCTATAAAATTACTAGTATAATTGCAAAACTTCCATGATACATGTATAATACTGTATATGGGCAAAAATGTCGACGCCAGCCTATATCTTAGGTTTCCGCATTTAATTATCTTAGCCATAATTTGTTACACCACAAGAGTAGCAGCAGTTGGCACCCCCGAGATGTACCCAAGTTTGAGTTTGTCTCGGCATTTTAAAATCATTTTTTATTTTAGTTCTATTTTTTACTTACAAAAACTTATAGCATACCAAATTAAAGCTGTTAAATAGAACAACAGGAAAAAATAGTTTTGAACGAGTTGTAAATGTAATGACTGTTAACAAGCGATTATATAAAAAAAATTATCAAATTTTGAGTTTGTCCCCTTCCAACCTTTAATATTATACCTTAAATTAATTTTGAGGTTATATAGATGTTTTAGGTCACGAATATAATTCGTCACCTCAGAATAAGAATGTCGTATCTGCAAAAAAATTTGATGCACTTCTGAGCCTTATGTTAATAACAAATAAGGCTCAGAATTGCATCAATTGTTTTTGGCAGAAACGACATTCTTATTCTGAGGTTACGAATTGCTAATGAAATTATTTTTTAGTATAGCTGATATAAGCACGCAAATCGGGTCCTGCGCAGCAGTATTATCCCATATGGTGAGCGTGTGCATTGCACAGGAACAGGAACCGCTGCCAATTTTATAGAAATTATAAAATATAGAACTTTTAAAGTTATCAAATTTTACTCTTATATATAGCAAATACCTAGACGGAATTTTTGCAATGGTCACCAAAATTTCACAAATTACAGTAGTCATCTCATCCCCAGTTATATGTCTTGTAATTAAAATAAAATTATAGAATTTATTAGCAAAAATGGTTAAAGTTTTATCAGAATTTACGGTGCTATTTATTATCCGTTAAATATTAAATACTTTTAATCAGCTACAAGTAAACTTGTAGAGTGTATATATATTGTATACCGATAACGTAGTCCAATAATGCAATATGACGATCAGTAATTAAATATTTAGTAACTGATTTCGTCTATAATTTAATTTATTATGAAGGATAGTAATTTTCAAGAAGAAAGGCAGGAGCGATGAAACATATTTTTAAATATTCAATAACATCAATAGCAATAGCGTATTCAATAGCATAATATTTATGAAAAAACTGGGAAGAGGGGAGTATCAGGTTGTCTGTTTCGGAGTAACGGGATATATATAATTTAATTGAAACAACATCAGGTTGCCGATTAAACATGCATTTACTACAAATTTTGTCAATAACGTGCTGTGCAATGTAGCGCTCAATTCAATATAAACGCTCGCTTTATAGGATAATACTGCAACGCGGTCCCCAAGTTGCGCGCTTATATCAACTCTAACCTAATTTTTAATTAAGATAGAACGGATAATCAAAAGGCATTTCATAAGCAATTGTATTATCTAAACTTTTATAATAAACCCAAAAATAATTACAGGCATAATATAAAAGTTGCAAAGGGATAAACTCAAAATTTGATTTATTTACCTAATTAATCGCTAATTAAAAATCATTATAATTAAATAAATCGTTAAACATTTTTTTCCGTGTTGTGCATTCTGACAGCTTTCATTCGGTATGAATTACGATTCTGTTAGTAAAAAAGGAACTGACAAGGGAGGGTATCGTATGATGACAACCGGATAAGGCTGAAATTTTTTGGTGTGGTGGATGACCTCCCTACAAAAGGATACTCCATAAAATATTTCGTCCTCTAACGAACTTTTACGGGAGCTAAAGCCCAAAACGTAAAACACAGGTTTTACATGTAAATCATAGGGACTCGAATTAGACCCAAATATTTATTTGCATACGATGTTGTTCAAAGGGTTAAATTATATGTAAAAAGTGACACACTTTTCGAAAATAAAAGTTAAAAAATCCTAACTTGAAAATTAAGGGCCCCAGGGCCCCTATTGTGTTAAATCCCCGTACTTAAGGCACTTATTTTTACTGTAGTAATTCAGAATTTTGTTAGATCACATTTGTATGCATACAATGTTAAATGCAATAAAATTTCCTATTCATTGATATGCATAAAATTCTTTTTTTTATAAAAATCAAAGCCAAAAGCGTGCCCAGAATATAAAAAATTGTCATTTTTCTTGCTCCGCAGGAGTAACACACTTCTTTTATTCTTTAGCATGGGATCAATTACGGACATTTTTAAGTTCTTTGTAAAACCGAATGAAAGTCTGCAGTCCTAAGTAATAAACCACTCCCTTTTCGATAAAATTAGTTTTCCAATTTTTAACTTCAAATTAGGGAACCCAGGGGCCCAGCTTCATATACGTATATTGAACAATATAAGGCTGAAAATTAATCAAAAATTTAAATTTACGCAGTTTACAGAAAAATTAATATTTTGAAAAACTAATACCATTTTCGGTTTCCCCATGCCTAAATTGACCTAAATTCATGTAAAACACACATTTAATAGCCTTTTTTTTTTTTTTTTTTTTTTTACAAAAATCAAGCCACAAAAAATTGTCTATTAAATGTGTGTTTTACATGAATTTAGGTCAATTTAGGCACGGGGAGACCGAAAATGGTATTAGTTTTTAAAAATATTAATTTTTCTGCAAACTGCGTAAATTTAAACTTTTGATCAATTTTGAGCCTTATATTGTACAGTATACGTATATGATGCAGGGCCCCTAGGGTCCCTAATTTGAAGTTTAAAATTACAGAACTAACTTTATCAAAAAGGGAGTGGTTTATTACATAGGACTGCAGACTTTTATTCGTTTTTTACAAAGAACTTAAAAAAATTCCGTAATTGATCCCATGCTAAAGAAGCGTGTTACTCCTGCGGAGCCAGAAAATTGATCATTTTTTACATTCTGGGCCCGCTTTTGGGTTTGATTTTTATGAAAAAAGAACTTTTTGCATATCAATCAATAGGAAATTTTATTGCCTTTAAGATTGTAGGCATATAAATGTGATCCAACAAAATTCTGAATTACTACATCAAAAATAAGTGCCTTAAGTACGGGGAATTGACACATTAGGGGCCCTGAGACCCTCAATTTTCAAGTTAAGATTTTTTAACTTTTATTTTCGAAAAGTGTGTCACTTTTTACATATAATTTAACCCTTTGAACAACATCGTATCAGGTTATATTAAAGAGAATATAATGCCTAGTAAAATACACGACTGTAACAGTTAAAATCTTTACTACAGCAAAAAACCAAATTTGCAACATATTAAAGTTTTGCCTTAAATTTCCGTTTTATGATTTTAAATAAAAACAGGAACTCTTTTCAGATCTATTAGTTTCATTTTGTGTCAGCATTATATATCATATCGTTGTAACCGAACCTAAAGTATATATTTGCATTTCGCTACAATTTTACAATAGGCGTACTGGCATTTAGCTACTTTCACACGAAGGGCGTACTTGCATTTGGCTACTTTCACGCAAAGGGCATACTTGAATTTCAATATCTTACTAGAGTGCAAATTAAATTTTTAAAAAGCATAACCATTAAGAACAAAAACTTTTTATCTTCTTTTTTTTAAAACTTTTTTATGTTTTTTTAACTTAGTAAGCAGGTAAATATTAAATAAATATAAGTTTTGTTAGATAAATATAATTAGAAATAAAGGTAACTATTGTGCCACTGGTATTCATTTAATAAGTTTAAGAGCTGCTTAAAATTTAGTAAAAAATATTTAAGTTCCTAATATATTTAGCAAAAAAGTTTTTTGTGTTTTAAAACTTAACAGTAAAATATGTTTGAATTTTTATCGTAATTTATTATTATAAAGGTACTATATCAAAGGGTAGGAGTGAATTTTTATTATACTTATTGAAATTAATTTAGTTCCCTGTACACAAAAATGAAAAAAAAATGTATCTAAAAAACATTTGGAACAAGAGAGCATCAAAGTATTTACAAATGCCTCGTCCCCTATGCTAATGAATCTATACTTGAACCCTAAATTTGAACCACTTTGAATTTTTCAGCAGTTAAAAAAATACTAGCTTGTTCTTTGTGATGACTTTTAATGAAAACTGATTTTTCAGATTTTTCAAGAATAAATTTGTCAAAAAAAAAACTTTTTCGCAAATTTGTTCATGTTAATTAAATATGCATTATTTTCTATAAATTTTTGATCCATAAAAATCTTGTAAAGTTGGTTTTAAATTTGAATTATTTAAAAGTTAATCAGAAAAAGCAGATAGTACTTTATAAATTAAATTATTAGTATTTCTAATGCTTTATATTTTCTTGACGAATTTAAAAACAGGGATCACCTTTTTCTTTTATTTTTTTTTTTTAAATATTGAGTCAACATTACAACATACAATACATCGTATTTTTAATATTCCGCATCAGAAAAACGCTTATATTTAAATAAACTAAACTGTCTCAATGTCTCAATCCAAAACAAATCGTAATTTTGTTTATAAATTAAATTTGAAATATCTTAAAAACTATAAAACAAAAAAGTATGATATTTTGTGTATGCTGGTAGAGAAACATATTGCTTTTAAAAAATGAGATAAAATCATTATAGCTAAAAATGAAAGCACGCCCTTTGGTGGAATGGCCACGATGCTACTACGAAATTTGTTAAAATGGCCAAAACTGAAAGTACACCCTAGGTTAAGTTGACCTTGAAACGCAGGTACGCCCTTTGGGCGTTACCATGGTGATATAAATAATACTTGTTAACGAAAACTTATAATTTTTAGAATTATATGGAAGTTATAATAAAATAAAAACTACGTGTGACACACCTAGTACATATTACATCTTAAAATCCAGTAAAAAGGTATTAATTTCTAACGTTTATAACATTATTTTTAATTCCTAGAACCTCACTTAAGGTATATATTTTGTTTTAACCTACAGGTGGTTATAAACACTTTAAAAATGTTCGAGGAAAATATCTTAAAATCAAAAGAAGATTACCTTTTTTTTCTTTAAGTTTAAGCTAAAAAATATCTTAATTTTTTATAACAAAATAAACATAAATTGCTCAATCGTTTGTTTATTTTTTTCTGTCATATGTATGTTGAATTTCTTATAGTTATGTTCTCATGTATTGAAAAAAGTTTTTAAATAATATTAAATAAGCAAGCATGAAGATATCAATTAATTCCTGATTAAAAAAAATATAATATTTATAATGAATATCAAGGGTAGGCTAAAATACTGTTTTTTTTTTAAATCTTCCATTTCCCACTGTTATGCTTTTAAATTAATTTTAAATTTAAATTTTCATAAACGTAATAACATATCGATGGCTCCGCGGGAAACTGAACTATGTATAGTCTCCGCGCGCCTAAAATTTGGAACATCTGCGCTCTCCGCCTCTCCCAAATTTGAAGCATTTGTAATGGAGCGCTGGTAACAGATGCTTCAAAGTCGGGAGAGGCGGAGAGTGCAGATGTTCCAAATTTGAGGTGCGCGGAGACTATACATAGTTCAGTTTTCCGTGGAGCCATCGATATGTAGCTTATTTAAATTTCGTGTTATTTATATATATAAATATATATATATATATATATATATATATATATATTTCAAAAAAAAAATTGAAACATTCTAGTTTCGCAATTACAGAAATATAATAACAATATAAAAAAAAGAAAAAAGGATATCGTCATTTCAGAGCATTACTGTAAATTTACTTGTGGTAAAAACTTTTAATTTCATGTTCTTGACGAAACATATTCTTTTTTTCAAAATTAAAAAGTGCAAAGACTCCGCTTTGGCCAAAAATACTTAATACAGTAAATTCTCTTTACTACAGATTAGTTTTAAATATATGTTTTATACAAATTTTATCAGATTTTATAATATTACTACCTTAACTAAAGTCCACGCCTCGTAAGGATGTTCGATATTTCATAAATAATCGTTTATTTAACCAAAAACTGTCATTTGGAATGGGAGATTTCTGTGGGCGATCATACAAACTAAAAAGTTCTTGGGTGTAGTATGTAAAATCTATTTTTTATGTAGGTAACTTATGAAACTGCAATTAAAAATTGTTGTGCCTATGGACTTTCCCTCCTAAGTATTGAAACTAATGACGAATTAACATGCCTTAAAAATGCATTAACAAGTAAGTATCTTTATTTGTTTTATTATTTACAAGTTGTTTACATGCTTTACATATATATATATATATATATATATATATATATATATATATATATATATATATATATATATATATATATATCGATGCTTCTGCGCCAAAAAGAAGCATATACACTTTTCAGATTTACAGGTGACCTTAGCTAGTACACAAAATATTTTTGACCGGAAATGATTTTGGCGGGAAATATGGCACTCTGAACATTTTGAATTATACTTAGGTACTGTGTGAGAAACTAATTGCCATATTTAGACAAATTAAGATAAAAGTTTGACGTTTTATAAACTAACTATGAATTATATTCTCGAGCATGGACATGCTTTGGTCACTTCCGGTAACGTAAAACTCTAAAATAGTGCCATTTTAAAAACAAAAAGCGCTGTAAAAACCCTTAGTATGACTTAACTCATTAGTGAAAAATATAATAATAACATACAAGACAATATACTCTATCATCTTGCATTACTAGCTAAGTGTCATATTTTTAATTTAAATAAAAATAAATCACGAACATTGCTGTATGTCAAATAACGCGGAACGCGCCGTGGCAACCGCTGCAGCAGAATCAGACAAATAGAGATTGAAGCTTGAAATTTGACATACTTGTTGTGGAAAAACTTTACTACGTGGACATGTTTTGGTCACTTCCGGTGACGTCAAGTTTTCATAATGGCGGCCATTGAAAAACAAAAAGCGCTGTAAAAACCACGGGTCTGAGTCAATATATTATTAAAAAATATACAAAAATACTACACAATATACTTTTTGATTTTGCATTAATAGCTAAGTGTCATATTTTTAATTTATATTTTAAAAAATTCTCAAACATTGCTCTATGTCAAACATTTATTTTTTGAATGAATTATAATTAATGTATTAGAATAAATGAATTATATTATTATTTTCCTGTGGCAGCGTATAGATAAATTAATAAAATATCGTCAGCTCCTGTATTTTTTGGATCATCGTTTGCGCTCGAAATTTAAAGATTTTCTAAAGCCAACCTGAAAGACGTTTCGATAGGTTACGTGTTACATGTTCCTGTTAAATGTTAGTTATAACAGTCAAGATTAGATAACATTCTCGCATCACAGATATATATTTTAATGATCACACGCATAGAATGAAAAAGCTCGTATTAGAAATTCCCGTTTTTTTTAAGTTTCATTCACTAGAACTTAAAATTAAAAGTCAGAAAATTGTTTAATTATTTTTGTCTTGTGACTTATATCAGACGATACATTCGATAAATTTAAAATTTTTATTATAAACAGTTTGCTCACAAATTAGTAATTAATAAACTAAATCACCTTGTTTTGAACTTTGTTCAAAAAAGTAAAAATATTTTTTTTTTCAATGCAAAACAAGCAATAAAATTTTTAAATTGATATCATAGATTCAAAAATGTTACTTATTTTAATTTAAAGTTATAAATTTTTGCCAGCAACACCTTTGCCAAAATTTTCAAAAAAACGATCTCGCATTGTAACAATGCTTGAAAGCATTAATGGATCGCAAGATCTGTTTTTTGAAAATTTTGGCAAAGGGGTTGCTTGCAAAAAAAGTTCAACTCTACATTATGAATAAGCAACTCTTTGATATTATTTAAAAATCTTATTGCTTGTTGTTGCATGGAAAAATAATTTTAATAACACATTTTTGGACAACTTTCAAAAACAGGGTGTTTTAGTTAACTAATTGATGACTTGTGAACTAACTTTTTGCGATAAAAACTTTAAATTTATTTAAAATATTTTTAGATTGATAAGCCACACGACAAAAAATATTTCAATGTTTTTTTACTATTTATTTTTGTGTTATAACGATTCCAACTTCAAAATTACGGGAATCTAATACGAGCTTTTCATTTTATGCGTGCAATATATATATGAACATAAAATGTAATAATATTTTTGTTTCATAGACAAATCTATGATTTTTTGGACTTCTATGAATAAATGTGGAAACTCAACGTGGTGGTGGTGCTCTTTGAAACCCTTTAGGTAAATAAAATAGTATATATTAAACATAACAAATTAAAGTAAAAAATTGGTAAATGATATTTGATTAAATATTTTTGCACAGTTAAGAAAGTAACTAAACACTCTTTCTCATAATTTGTTCTACATTTTCTTCTTTATTGCATTTAAAAGAGATTTATTGATTCTACAAATAAAACTTCACATTATATTAATATATAAAAAGAACTAATTAATAAAAATTAAAATATCATCAGGAAGTTCCCATTCATAAGCGTGGGGTTCCTTTTTAATATATCATATAGATCCAACATATATAAAAATGGAAAAAGTGATTATTAATCGATCAAAAAATAGAACGTAAAAAATTGTTATTCTATAAACATGTTAAGTTTTTTGCAAGCTATATTTAGAACGAGTGATAGAGAGTGAGAGTGAGGGATAGAGAGAGAGAGAGAGAAAGAGATAGAGAAAGAGAAAGAGAGAGAAATGTTTTTTATTAGACAGCTGGTCAAACAAGCAAGCATGATATTTTCAATCTGAAAGAATGATGGGAAGAGAGAGAAGATTTGCGTAGCTATTCAGAGGTGTATATAGTTATTTTATAGGTTAATGAAATCACTAATAGCCTAACTAGGCTTTGAACTGCTTCAGCAGACAAACCTTGTTATTGTTATTGCATATAGAATAATTTCCTTTGTTAAATACGTGTGTGCTTGCAAAATCAGTGTCAAAAAAGTATAATAATATTAAAAAAAAACATAAAATCACATTAAATGAAAACGAAAATAAATTTTAATTTATTAGTCTTTACCACCATTTACGAAGTGACACTTTCCTCTATGCATTTCGGTAGAAACTGATTACTACAACTACAAAAAGATTAATTTAAAATGCTAAAACACTTTAAACATTTTTAAATGAATTAAAACTATAGTACTCATTATGCATTCAAACATCTTTGGTGTTGTAAATATGATTTTTTTTTCAAGCTTTGAATAATATAATAATTACCTAATTTTAAAACATGTAAAAAAAAAATTTAAAAATTTTATGGCTACTTGAAAAGCTGCAATACAATTCAACTGTAGATTACAGTTTTTAAAGGACAGTATTAAAAAACAGTAGAAAATTTATCCATTGAATTTAAAAAAAGTGTAGGAATGGCCTTGCTAAAAATTTAGATTATCTGATAATTACTAAATGTAACCCTATTAAATAATTAATTTAAAATATATGGTTTAGGTTTAACAATAAACTTAAAGCGTAATAAAGCGTTTCACGTTGCATGCACAATGTAAGCAATTGGAGAACTTTCAAGTAATTTAAAAAAGCAATGTGAATGTCTCAATAAGTTAATCTAGTTTTATAAGGCATGTCAACGCGCGTTAAATAAACGTATTATGTAAAAAATACTTTCATACTTTCGGCATAAATTTTTGTTTTCAATAAATGTATTGTTTTACATTCCTTAAAACTTTAACTTTATAGTTTTTTACAACACAATAATTTTTCACATCTCAATATAGTTACACAAGTAACCAAGTATCCTGGGCCAAAGATCAGCCTGACAACTACTACGGGGACGAAGAATGTGCTAGTCTCTCATTTAACAATACCAATGTCAATTTAGAGGATATTGGGTGTCATGAAAAACTAGACTATATCTGCGAGGTAAATATAAGTGATATCATATGTATAATTAAAACAACGCTGGTAAAGTTTGGTATTTTAAATAGTTTTTAATCAAGATTAATTTTTTTAACGCAGTAATCAATATATTAAATTAAAGTTGCGTTGTGTTCCAGGACGAAGAGTTTTTTAGTTACACCTATACAGCAAAGAAACTTTGAAATGTTCTTTGTATTCTTTCTTTTATAAATTCATTATTACGGGCATGTTTTAAGGCAAGAATGGGGAAGAAATTTTTTAAGCCCGAGTTTTAGCACATTTTAAGAAAGAGTAAAATTAGTAGATTCTAATAAGGTCAATATTTACCATTTTTATTTAAATTTCAACAGTAATTCATTATTTAAAATTGCTGCACCACCCAAAAGAAGCATGTACTGGTAGTTGCTTTGTTTGCATTTTTAGTGGAGTCTGATATTCCTATGCAAATTTTGACGCAAAATATTAAAAATTTACGTGAACTATAAAAGTCATTTAAAGCTCTTTAAAACTTTAAAAAATCAGACTAAATGCAAATTAGAACAAACAACTAAAGCTTCTAGGGCATAAGAACCGCTACTTTTAAATCATGAATTATTGCTGAAATTAAAAAATAATTAATTAAATACGTCAATAAAATGTACTAATGATACTCTTTCTATAAAAATGTGCTCATATGCTGTCCTTTAAATCATTAGTCTTACTTATTTTATATAATTTTAATTGTAAATACATCTTTTGTTAACTTTTTTTTTTTTTAAACTTTCAAAATGTTCCAAATTCATTTCCTTACTATGTAACATGTAAAAAGAAAAAAATTACTACATCTTTATAAGGTTTACTCTTTTGTATTTATGTAGGCTTTCACGGTTCGATGTATGTGGCGATTGCTAGTCTGTGATATTCTAGTGGGATAACCGTTGCAGGTGTTGTTTGCCCTTTTGTTTAAATATTAAATACAAATATTTTTAAATTTTTTCTTACTTTAAAAATAAATTTGTTTATTAGTTTATAATCAGTAATACGAATTGTAAAATTTTAACTTTTATTTTTAATATAAAATTTATAATAGGAAACAGAAGTTAAATATTTTCTTATATAAGCATTCATCACGTTAGCATCTTGTTAGATTATCTTCATAACAAATAAAACATATAAATTAGAAAAGGTTTGTGATTTGGATTTTTGAAACAAAATTAAATTCCTAAATCATATTTACATTAAGTAAAAAATATTAATAATGCTTTTTAAAGTTTATCAAAATAAATTTGACTTAATTTAAATATATTTGAAAAAAAAATAATTTTTTCAGAAAACTACTAGAATGCTGATCAGAAAAAATAGACAAACTTTATTTTAGTCCCCAAAAAAAAAAACGTTGTTATTTAATGGAAACTCTGTAATACCTTTTAATATTAAAAGTTATTCTAAAAATTATTTAATGATAATTAAGAACGTAATTGTAATTAAAAATGCTGCAATTTATTACTGCGTAATAATTACTATCAATATTGATATTAAATATATATAAATAATAACATTGCCGTATTTAGGAAATATGTTGAAAAAAGTTAAAAAGCTTCAAATTTGTTCTGGGATATTTTCGGATGCGTTACCGTGCGAGATTTAAAAAATTGTGTTTTTTTAGTTTAAGTCACATTCAATCCCAAGTTAAATTCAATTTTAAATATTCCTTCCAAACTGATCTTAACGCTTACTTAAAATTTAGCTGTTACTCCTACCTTTAAAATGCCATTTACATGTTTTGAAGTGTTTTTAGTTTTAAGGTATTTTTTAATTTAAATACACACATTATTAATTATAGGACCTTGAAGAAGGATACACCAAAACGGCAAATCAAAACATAAGTGTTGTTACTTTACCAACAATAAAAACAACAGTACCAGCCATACAATCAACACGTAAGCAAGTTTTAACACCTTCAACCTTATCACTTTCGTCACGAGGTAAAAATTTTTTTGCAACAACTTTAGCAAACATAAAAACATCAACTACCAATAAATTTTCAAGTACAATAAAACTTATAATAGCTACTACTACCAGACCAAAACTATAAGAAATAAATTTCTCGCAAGCAAATAAGGAGAAATTAAAATAATAATTGCTGATTTAAGTCAGTAAATCTTTTATAATATTTAAATGTTAAAAAAAAATTATAAATTAATATTTTTAATATAAACATAAAAAATTTCAATAATTTATAAAAAATATAGCATAATTAAAATTATTATTATTTATTCTAGAGAATATCGTTTAAAAATATTTAGTGATATTTATTTATTTATTTGCGATGATTAGAAAATGAATCATTAAAACTAAAAGTTTAAATAGTTATTTTAAATAAATAATTTTTGTCATATTTATATATGCTTATAAAACGTACATATAACAAATATAAATATAAATATATCATAAAAAATCCAGCTTTGTCTTTCCATCTATAAGAAATCGGTCTTTTTCTCTAATTTGACGGTAAAATAACAAAACGAAAAAATTTATAGTTATATAAAAGTTAACAAAACTACGCAATTCACAGATTTTCAAAGAATTACATACATAACTATGTAATATTTACACAAAATGTAATGTGTTTTCGGTCGTATTAAAAAAATTTACTTTGTAAGCCCTGTTCTTTAACTTAATGAATAATTCCCACGAAGTGCGCTGACCTTGGCATATAAGAATGAGATTTATCTTAATCAGATATTTTTTTGTAATAAAATTTAGAATTCACGTGGCAAATTTTAATTCAATTGTAAACAATTTTTTATAATAAGCATTATAAGCGGAATAAAGAAGGCAGTTACTTTAAATAGGTTGGAATAATTTTGTTTTTCTTTTTTTTTAAACTTTTAATTTTTTTTATTGTTACCTTCTTTGCATATTTTTTTGTTTCTTCGGATTCAAATTGATAATTATTCTCAAGAGCATAATTTACTTGTTTTAAATATCCTGTTTAATTTTATAATCTATAGCTATAGCTTAATCATAATCTATAGCAACTCGTCGAACGTGTAAAAAAAGTATACCAATCACTTTGCTAAATGGAGCAAAAACGCATTGCAATGTAGTACAGTTAATAATTAATTAATATATAAAATATTTAAAAAAAATGTATAACAACCATATGTTACTAACAAAGTAACAAATAAGAACAACAAAAAAAAACGGGAAAAAACCCATGCAATTGTCTGCATACCCTATTTACAAGAGTTAAAAAAAAACGCATAGGTAAATAAGTTAAACGTCGCTTTTTTTTTTAAAAACATGTTCAGCGCGTTATATAAAACCAGACGTTATGAAAAATATACATAAATATATTCTATATTATTTACATATGTAAAAGGATATATAGGAGAAACAGGTTATCCATTAGATCTCAGGGAATATGAACACAGGCCAAAAACAATATACAGAGTCTAAACTGTTAGATCATGCCCTAAATGATAAACTTTATATGCAATACAAATAAAAAAAGAAGAAAAAATCAATAAAAAAAAAACATATAAAAATCAATAGTTATGGCCCAAAAAATTGAACAACCAAGTTTTGGATAAATGCCTCCCAGATAACACTCATAAATTTATATAAAAAAGGGTACCACGTGTCTTAACTGGTAAAATTTAAACAACACAAAAACACCAGACGAAAACAAGGCACACACCCAAAGTGCGTAGTTAAGCGCAGTTTGTGAACAGAATCACACAGCTGAAGAAGAGTGGCGGAAATCTATATATTTTTGTTTATCTCAAAATTTTTACAATTTGAGTAAATATCACATAATTTTATATCAAGGTTTTTGCGAATAAAATGTATTTCAAATTTTTTAACAAGAAGCAAAATGTGTACCTTGTAAAGAAGAAATTTAACAGCAGAAGATATTTAAAATATACAATATAATTTTTAATTATCACTCATAGGTTTCCGTGTTTTTGGTAGATTTGCATACTAACTTTAAAAAAATGATTATATTTACTTACTTTTTTACAATTCATCACTAAATTATAGAAATAGAAGCTAAATGTTTTGAATAGATAACAATTTTCGAAAAATTGCTTATAGCTTTTAAGTAAACATAATTGAGTTATTCAAGAAAAAAAATTAAATTTTACAACTAAATATGCGTTCTTACATGATCAAAAAAAGCGATATAAAGTGGCAAATTAATTCATAAATATGTCAATCCAAACAATAACAAATGAATTTGAGGAAGAACATAAATCAAATAATTAAAAAAAAACATTCAAAGATCATTTTTGTGAAAAAATAGTAAAAAATATTTTGCTTTACGTTATAAAACACGAGATACAGAAATACTTATCGTAATAAAAAGCAGAACAACATATCATAAAAAATTATAATAAAAGTAAACACCTACAATTTATTAACTAAACTGTATTTAAGTATTTTTTTAAACAAATATAAGTGACTAGTTTTGTGTTATTTTATCGTCAAATCAATAAGTGAGAGAAAGACTGCACTGCAAATGTTTTTTCTTGTAACTTACTAAAAACTGGCGATATCCAGACCGCTACTCTTGCCCCCTTATTTTGGTCATTTATGATGACTAAACGGTTTGGTTTCTTGTTTCTTACCAATTTTGGTCATTCTTACTAGATTTTAGTTCGCGTTTATTTATTTTGGCTTTCACCTTACAAAAAATTTGTAAGCTACGTGTGACCAATCTTGATAAAACTAACCAATTTTTGGTTAGATTTTTTTCTCCTTGGCCCCTTATTTAATGCAACTACTTAAAGAGACGTAATTTTTATATGATACCTCTCAAGGACTAAAATTTGTTTTAAAAAAATAAGTGCAGGAACACGAAACAATTAACATACATCAAATAATATAAATAAATCACTCGTAGAATAATATAAATATTATATTTTACCTTTCGTTACTTAAAAATACTTTTTTCTTACCGTGAACTCGAAAGTAAAGAAAAGAATTCATCAACCGTCATCTTTCCACTCAATTAATTGATTATTCGTTTTCTGCGTTCGTTTTTCCTACAATTATTAAGTACACACAAAGTAAATACACTTATAAAACTACTAAACATCTTACAAATGAAAATTCCCGTAAAATGAAGAAAAATAAAAATTTCTGTGCTCTGCATACAACGTGGGCACTGGCATTTTCTCTCACTCAACTAGTCTAAATCTATTCCGAAGGGTGGCAACACAAATGAAGACAACTTTTTTTGGTAAGCTACGTTAGTCACCTTACCAAAAAAATTAACCAGTTTTTATCATTGGTTAGTTTTAAACTGACGAAAAACTTGAATTTTTTTTTTACAAAAATTGGTGGTTAATGTTACCAATAAATAGCTAAGTTACTGAAATATTGTACGTTTATAAAAATTACCAGTTTTTTGTAAGAGTTAATCTTACCAAAATAGAAAAAAAATTTGCAGTGCAGTGTTGTTAAGAAGGTAAGACAAAAACAAATTATAACACTTTCGCAGTGATTCGCATTTTTATAAAAAATCTGAATCATTATTACAGTTATGATTTTATATTTCATTATTTTATGAAACTGATTCTAGTAAAAAGAGAACTTTACAGGTTGATAAAATGTGACTTAAATTTATGGTTATGAACTTCTTTTTTTTTAATTCTTTACCTTAATATATATATATATATATATATATATATATATATATATATATATATATATATATATATATATATATATATATATATATATATATATATAAACATGTCTTTGGGTGATTCATTGTTTTTCACTAGTTTTAAGAACTTAAATATAAACGTTTATTTATTATTTTTTTGCTTTTAATTTAAGATTTTTAACTTTATATTTAAGATTACAAAAAATTACAAATAACGAAAATTAGAATATCAAATTGAAAGCAAATAGTAAGAGTAACTGTAATAGGTTTAATTTTAAAACTGGAGAGTACTAATAGTTTTCTGTATATGTTTTTTCTATTTGTACGCACTTTTAAATATAGCTTGTTGCTCGTTTTTTACGTGGCTATTGCTGCATACTAATCTTTTGTAAAATTATAAATTAAAATACATATAAACATAATAATAAAAAATAATAAACTTGTTTTTATTTTTTTCTTCCTATCTTTATTTATTTTTGTACTAATCATAATATTATTCAGAAATAGTTAAATAACGATATATTGTTATTATTTTGGTAAATAAAAGTATAAATGTTTATGATACTTTAAAAATATAAATGTTATTAGTAGTTAGTTCCCTTATAATGAGATATCAGTAAAAATTTCTTAAAAATAAATTGCTGCTATGTTGGCAGATATAATAAAACAATTTATTTCTAATCAATTGTTTTATTTTGAAGAAAAATGTTGAATTTATAAACAATTTAGGTATTTTTTTTATTATTTGTTTTATGTTGAAACAATGACCCTATAATTTACAGTAGTTATGCTTCTAACAATATTTGCCATATTAGGTCTTCTTAGCAAAATTATTTAACATATAAAATAAATATTTAAGTTAATTTTTTGTCCCTAAATAAGTAACTATTGCCAACAAATTTAAATTAATTGATAATTGATAATGTCCAGCTAGCAAAAATTAACAATTTAAATTGTGGTAATTCAGATCATTATAAAAATAATTTTTTTTTTTTTTTTATGCACATGGTGTGTTTTAAATCATTTGATGTGTATATTATTATGTTTTTGTAAAATTATCCTCTTGTTGAGACTTTAGGAAGGGCTACTAATTTAATATTCTATATTTAAAGCTAAAATATGTAGGGCAAATATGCATAAGATTTATCATAGAATAAAATTTATTCCTTTAAGTTTTAGTACATTATTAATACGCAATAATAATTATTAGAGAAGAGAATGTGGAATACAACATCAAGATGCCTGCTAAGAGAATGGAAGTGTGGAAATTTAAGCCTTCATGGAAGTTTTGTTGCTGCTTTAACAAGTGAGCACATCGACGTTAAATTCTCGACGAAGTGGATCAGAATGGCTGGTTTCTTTGCACAAACTGAGGCGTTCTTGTTTGCCATTCAGGATCAGTTTGTGCGCACAAAGAATTATGAGCGGTATATTCTCAAAGCTACAATTGATAATCGTTGCCGTCTCTGCAAGACTACAAGTGAGTCTATCCAGCATACCACAGGTGGATAACCTGTACTTGCGCCCAAGGAGTACTTGGAGCGGCACAATGCAGTGATTAAAGTGTTGCACCAAGCGCTGTCCAAGAGATTCGGTCTAGTGGAGAAAGAGCTTCCAAATTAAATCTGAAAGCCCGAGCAAATGCTGCGTAACCGGGACGCTAAGCTAATGTGGGAATCCATTATTGTTACAGACTTAGCAGTAGAGGCAAACAGGCCAGATTTGGTTCTGTTTGACATAAAAGCTCAAACAGAGATAATCATTGATGTTGCTGTGCCTCTGGACAATCATGTAGTTACTACAGTTGCTGAGAAGAAGTGGAAGTATCAGCCGCATTCCATTGAGTTGAGGGACATGTATCGGCTGAGAAATGTTGAAATTGTCCCTGTTGTGGTTTCTGTGAATGTTTTGGTTAGCAAAGAATGGTTAAAAGCAAGAAAAAAGTTAAACCTCAAGCACAGACATTTACGTGGCATGCAGAAAGCTGCAGTTCTTGGCACAGCTAACATAGTACGCAAAGTGCTAAGTTTGTGACCCCTCTGTATACCATCTGCAGTTTCTGACATAATTGGTACTTGATTATTCTCACCTTCACCTTGAATCAAGTAGGATTCCGGTGTTGGTGTTTTAGAAGAAGAAAGAGAAGAACTCATAATATAAATAATAATAGTAATGTAATAATTCTTTATTTAGTATTATATGATACAAAGTAAGAGAAAAATAAATTAATGTAATAATAGTGATTTACCCAATTGGGGTAAAAAAGGGCAAATGCCTATACACAAAGTGATCTCACACCAAATATTCATAAGTACACTGCTTCGTCAATTCATAAAAACATAAAAAATTATATATATATATATATTTATGTATATATATATATATATACATACATATATAATAAAAAAAATCTAGCAAAATATTAGATTGATAATTACCATTCTTTATTATCCATTAATTAGACACCAACACGTTGATTTTGTATTAATTTCTATTTTGACTGTTATTTAACGTATCGGACGTCACTATGTACGGCAACCAATCACATCAACCGCTTTGGTTACGTAATAAATTTTAGGTCCTCTTTCAAGTTCTTTACATCTATCATGGCCTAATCGGTACATTATGACGTCAGATGCGTGAAAAAGCCATTAAAATAAAAATAAGGCAAAATCATCGTAGTGGTTTATAATTTATGGATGATCTAACAGGGGAGGAGTTATTTGTAATGGAACTACAAGTGAAATTTAAATTGTTAAAAACAGATAAATACATTAAATTTGTTAAGGATAGACTAAGTAAAATTGAAGATATCAGCCTGGCCTTCTATAATACCCTTGCATTTAATATTAATGGGTGGAAAGGCCCAAACTGTACAGACAGGCATGTTTTTACCCGTTATGCGGTGCATGGTTTCCACCATCTAATCTGCCAAATTAGAGAATATCACGAGTGTAATGATAAATGTGTATGAGTATTATGTAGTGGCCTATGTACTAGGTACCACTTACATCATTGTCCATCTTGGACCCTTTTATTAAGTCAATATGCAAAATTGTAGACCTATATATATATATATATATGTATAAGTACACCCTTGTGTTTAATAAATAAATAAAAAAAATAATTTATGGATAATAAAGTGTAGTTATTAATTATAAGTTAAGGCAGTCAGAACCCAATTAAAAAAAATCATTTCAAATAGGCTGTGTCCATTTCATTTGAAATGGACAACATTTCAAAAATGAAATGTTGTCAATTTCAAAGTGAAAAGTGAAGTGGCCAAATTCAAAATGAAGTGGTCAAATTAAAAATGAAGTGGACAAACTGAAATGACGCTAGTCGAAGTTAACTTTTGAAATGTTTTTTTATTAGAGAACCAAATTGACAACTATTTAAATATTTAAAGACAATTAAAAAAAATTAAAGCAAGATTAACGTAAGTTTTTTTTTTTTTTTAATTTACCTAGAAATTGTAAAAATACACTTTTAATACTATAATATATCTAAATTTATGTATATATATTTTTTAATTTTGAAATTAAATAAATAAAATTTTTGAGCAAAAATGTACAATTTTGGTCTCTAATCTTATGGTATTTTTCTACTTTTTAAAATTTGAATCATGTATCAAAAAACTTGTTATAACTTGTTGTTTCAGAATCTAAAGAGAAAATTCTGTGTATTTGTGTTTTATGGGAGTTTCAGCAATATCAAATATGCAAATTATCGGGTTACGTCACAGTTGAAAATTTTTTTTGAAAAATCGGTTCACTACAAAATATGTTTTTTGAACTCCTCTATGCATGGGATGAATTTTGGTATGGTAGTCTCTCTAGCGGCTAAGTCCAAACGAATGTTTCGAAAAAAAATTTTTTTTTTCTATATACTAAAAATCATCTCATGCATAGAGGAGTTCAAAAAACATATTTTGTAGCGAACCAATTTTTCAATTTTTTTCAACTGTGACGTCACCCGATTATTTGCATATTTTGATATTGCTGAAACTCCCGTTTAACACAAATACACAGAATTTTTTCTTCAAATACTAAAACTAAAAGTTATAACGATTTCATTGATATAAAACTCAATGTTTTAAAAGTAGAAAGATACCATTAGATTTGGGACCAAACTTGACTTTTTTTCTCAAAAGGTAAATTTTTTTCATGAAGTCAGAATTCGTAAAAAATTCTGAAACAATTTTAACGCTCACAAAACGTGTATATAAACAATAAATAACCATCGAAAATCATAAAAATTAAAAAAAAATCATTCGCGTGAAAGTTACGGGGATTTACTTTTGGTAAAAAATAAAGATTTTTCCGTTTTCATGTTTTTTTTACAAAAATTTATGACACGTGTCACACGTGGCACTAATATGAATCAAAAGTATGATTACATTACTCTAACAATTTTTTTTTCAAGAGTCTGTGTTCAATAGTTATTGATTTATGTGCCCTCCAACATAGCTTCGGGCTCTCGTAACACGCACATAGATTGTTCCAATATGCGGAAGGTTTAAATTTCGCGGTACAAAACCAACGCGGCCAATCACGGCCGGACGACGCGCGCGTCACTGCCAACTGCCGCTCTGCTCGTTGCCGGTTTCCGGTTGCCGCTGGTGTTGTTTTGTTGTTAGAATGATGTGTACTGGTTGTGTGTGAGTTTTTGTTCGTAATTTGTTAAATTTTATACGGAAATACTGCAGCCAGGATTCTCAAATTACAGGTAAACTTCGACTGTATTATGATTGATATTGTTAGTGAATAAAAGTTGTTAAAGATCATTTAATTTTTGTTTTTAGTACAAGTCAGTCATGGAGTATCGGTATCGACTGCGATACGATATTCGATACTATACCGATACTTTTATCGTATCGGTATCGTATCGGGGCCTTTTTTAAACTCAGTATCGAATATCGGTATCGGTCACCGATATCAGCAAAATATCGTCGAATTTCGATACTTTTTTTCGATACTTTGAGACTTTTGCTCTCTCATAAAATAAAAGTAAAAATACAAAAAAAAAAAAAAAAAAAAAACTTATGAAGCAACGAGAACATTCCATTAGTGATTATCTATCTTTCGTACTTGGACAATAAAATTCACTCCTTTATTTTTCATTGTGCTATAACAACAGGGCAGGGCGCCGTGCACAGTATTTTTATTTTATACCTTTTATAAAGCCACCAGGTAAAAAGTATTTTTTTTTTGTATTTTACACAATAAAAATAAAGAAAACGCAGTGTTAAAACTTTTTTCTTCTTTTTATGAAAAAAAAAAAAAAGAGCGATCGACTGTCGCCAAGTTTTTGAGAAATCCGTCGTGTGGTCGTACAGTACTATCTATGATCTCTCCTAATGACTAAAGCGCCGGTAGAAATCATAGTAAAATATAGCCAATGATTGACATTTTTAATCACTGTAATTGTATATAAATTCAATGCAATACAAATTACAAAAGATGTAGCATACTTCCGTTAATGTCTTTGTACAAATTTTTTACAAGGCTAAATTTTTAAAAAGTTTACAAAATCAAAGGATTTTTACAACCAGAGGGGAAATTTGGACTTTAACCCCTTTGGTTTAGCGGGGATGATTTGAGCCAATAAAATAAATACGAAAGCTAATGATACTTTGTTTACTTTAGCAAATAAAAAAAATACAATGAAAAAAAAAAATTAAATTTATTAAATATTTGAAAATTACTTTTATACGAAATAAAGAAATTGCTAATTTGTAAATAATTAACAAAAGTGCTTGGAAATAGTAGAGGATATTCTAATCGTATAATTTCATTATAAACGAATGAAATATAATTTTTTTTAAATCTCTACTATAATTTTTTTAGTCATTTTAGTTTAACAAACGAACAATAGAATAAAATAAATAAATAAGTGAGCAATTATAAGTAAATAATTAAATAAATAAATAAATAAATAAATAAATACATACTTAAATACATAAATAAATAACTAAATAACTAAATGTGGCAAAAATATGCATGGATTTTATGATAACAATTTATGTCTCAAAGGTGAAAAAAAAATGAAATTTATAGTGCAATATTTATTGTATGAGATTTAGCAAAAATATCGAAAAAGTATCGGAAAATATCGGTATCGTATCGGTATCGTATCGGAGCAAATTTTTTTGGCCAGTATCGTATCGGTATCGGTATCGGAAAATTTTAAAAATATCGGTATCGTATCGGTATCGAAAATTTCGGTATCGACTCCATGACTGGTACAAGTACATCGAAGCGTGGACCGTTGCATTCTGGCCGGGGTAAGACTTTTTTTTATGATCGCGTTTGAATGCAGATTATTGCAGGGTAACTACTGCAGCGTCCACACAAATAATACAGGTAAACCCATAACTTTATTATTATTCACGTTTCTTATAAATTTGAGCTGTAAAAGATGTAGATTTATGTTTATTTTGGCTATGGGGACGCACCAGTTGAACCTATATCGTAAGACTTTTTTCCAACGGTCACTTTTGTGAGTGCGGCAGGTGCAGGATTACATAAGGATTTATTTTTAAAACGTTATTTATTAAAATAAAGTAAATTAATAATATATAGGTAATAATACCTATCTCTTTTAAAGGAGGTTATCGGTTTATTAGCACGTGGGGAGACGCAAGGAAAGCTAAGGGTATACCCTAATTTAACATTACGTTTATATGGGAAAAAACACATTTTTTGCAATTTTTGAGAAAATTTCTCAAATGAATTGGGAAAAATTTAAATGAGAAACACTAGACATACTTTTACGTACTTTAAGCCATTTTCATTTTTAAGCATGGTTTTAAACCGATAACCTCCAATAATAAAATTAAACTTTTTTTTTTTTTTTTTGTTTTTTTTTGAAAAAATTGCAAATTAAAGTTTAATTTAAAATTTATGCATGGTTTTCATAATAATAATTCATGGCGATTAAATTAATATGTTTTAAACGATAAATTATTTATTTGTTTAAAATATTATATTATGTGTTTTAGGTGACGGGCATATCATCAGAAGTCACCATTCTAATTTGACGTAACAACTTGCCACTGGTAATGACCACATCAAAACTGCATGACGTTAGGTGATATTAATGGTTGTGAAGAAATACCCTAAAGTGACTGTACGACACTACTTATGACTGCTGCCTGTGACTGAAGGACTACATTGAAATATAATGTTATGTATTTCAGGTGGTATTGAAGTTATCGAGGGCCAACGTAATGATGGTACGACACTACTTATGACTGCTGCCTGTGACTGAAGGACTACATGGAAATATTACCATATGTATTTCAGGTGATATTGAAGTTATCGAGGGCCAACGTAATGATGGTACGACAGTACTTATGACTGCTGCCTGTGACTGAAGGACTACATGGAAATATTACCATATGTATTTCAGGTGATATTGAAGTTATCGAGGGCCAACGTAATGATGGTCCGACACTACTTATGACTGCTGCCTGTGACTGAAGGACTACATTGAAATATCATGTTATGTATTTCAGGTGATATGGGTGCTATCGAGGGCCAACGTTATGATGATACGGCTCTACTAATGACTGCTGCCTATGACTGGAGGACCACATTGCAATATCATGCTATGTATTTCAGGTGGTATTGAAGTTATCGAGGGCCAACGTAATGATGGTACGACACTACTTATGACTGCTGCCTGTGACTGGAGGACTACATGGAAATATCATGTTATGTATTTCAGGTGATATTGCGGATATCGAGAACTAACATACTGACAGTACGACACTAATGACTGTGGAAGTAACAAGAGCCAGTATTCACTACACTTACATAATAAATGTGTTCTGATTCTTTTATTATTATTATTAAGTTTTTTTTTGTCTGCAGAAAAGGAGAGTGCAACTATTTAATTGCAATAATTTTAATAATATTATGTTGCAGATATCAGGTAGCCAGCAAATCCTGACCCAATTGTATTTTGGATTAAAAGTCAATTTTCCGTGAAAACAATTGATTTTAGATCCAAAATACAATTCATTTAGGCCACTTCAATTTTGTCCATTCGGACATGTGTCCAATTCATTTCCCACAAAAAACATTTCAATTTGGCCACTTCAATTTTGTCCATTTGGACATGTGTCCAATTCATTTCCCACAAAAAACATTTCAATTTGAATTGGATACACTTCAAATTGAATGGTTTTTTGTTTCAAAAAACACTTGCTTTTTCTCGAAAAAGCAAGTATTTTTTTTTTTAATAAAATGAAATGATTTTTTTTCATTGGGAATTGTCATCGAATATTCTTATTTATAATTTTATTTTTATTTCCTTATATTTTATGTTATTATAATATATATGTTGCACTAGTGAATGAAATACTCTGTTTTATGTTTTATGTTTATGTCATGAGTTTTTTGTATATTAATTTTGAAAGAAAATCTTACATACATATCATGGCGCCATAATCCCTTTTGGGGGTAGACCAGGACGAATATTTTTAAGTAAGAGGGTTTACAATGATCTGTGGCTTACCAGACCACAGGCTCTACCCTTAATACGACATCCTCTGGGCTCCTAATACCCGACCTGTACAGCTCGGACCACCAAATCTTACGACAGCAACACTCGCCACTATGGACGAGAGGTAGTCAAACTGCCTGGCTAACCCACGCATTGCAGCGGAAACGTACACATTGAAACACACTAAAACTTCACCGTCCTAACCACTACTCTTACAAGCTTGCCTACAAGGCCAACCCGGCTTGGAACGCCGAAACTCCAGCGCGTCAAACGAGCACGCTAACCACTACACCACATGTTAAACGTGTTATTTTCACTATGAGTATTAATGCATATATAAAACAGTAGTGTCAGCTAGATTTTAATACTATTTTCCTTGTTCTATGACATTTAATATTATTTAGAAGAACACTGAAGCCTGCAAAAAGACACGTGTTTGGATGGATGGGAAGGATGGCAGTGTTGAGAGGCACTCTCACAAGGGTGGGGGCTAGAGTATAAATACTTGGCCAGAAACGGAATGAAAAACACATTCTTTGATTAGCTAGTGTCGATTTTACTTTCGAGTCGTGTATTGAGATGATACTTATTATCATAGAATATAAACTGACGATATTGTATCAATGATTAAGCTAAATTTATTAGGTAATAAGTCATAAATATATAACCTATATTTGTTATATATATATATATATATATATATATATATATATATATATATATATATATATATATATATATATATATATATATATATATACATACATATATATATATATATATATATATATATATATATATATATATATATATATATATATATATATATATATATATATACATACATATATATATATATATATATATATATATATATATATATATATATATATATATATATATATATATATATATATATATATATATATCGATCCTTTCGCGTCAAGATGAACGAAATACACTTTACAAATTTGCCGCGAGTGAAGCTTGTACACTTTACAAATTTCAAGGCGGATGAACGATCTACACTTTACAGATTTATAGTGCCGTGAAGCTTCTACACGTTTCAAATTTACGTTACTTTGAAGTATCTACATTTGAACTATCTACATCGTAAATGCATTGCATTTATTTTAATGTCATCCAATCCAATACGTTTTTTATTGTTTCTTTATATAGATTACGATTTTAGATAATATTTTTAATACGTTTAATTTTCTTTATAATGAACTGTTTTAATTTTTATGTGATATCTTCTTAAGTTAATGTATAAGCTGCTTTGTGATATGCGTTGCTTCATTAATTTATATAACATATTTTTTTGCAATAAAAATTATTACGCTTTGTACAGTACTGTATGCTTTTTATATTATGACTTACTTATTCTGAACTAAACCTTGCTTATTATTCTTTGAAACAATTTTATGCTTTAAAAATTGGTTAACAAATTACTTACGTTTTAAATATAACTTCGTAGAATTATTTTGAGTAGATATTATAGGTAGTTTTTTAATAAAAATTTTTAAAATAACCACACACAAAAAAAAAAAAAGTTTTAGTAATTCACTTCAAATTTAACTATAAATTTTATAATATATAGATAATGCTGAGTTAGAAACATGCAAATTGAGCACTGCAAAAATCACTATTAATTTCAATATATTATTAAAAAGCCACAAAATACTTCACGACCACTCCACTCACTCTCAATAGTCAAACTGAGCATAGGTGAATTGATAAACAGGAAACCGGCAGGATTGCCCATAAAGGAAGGGTTCACAGTACAACATTATACAATATTACGTAATCTTCAAAGTCTACAATGAGTAATAAACAGCTTATTATTATCTTGTTTTTACAAAACATTTATATAACTCAATTTATTTTATTCGGTTATATTCTACGCATTCATATAGTGAACGAAAGAGTGAATTGTTCGGAATTTTATCAACAGTATTCATTTTTTAATTTTTGATAGTGACTCGTGTTTATATTTATATTAAACTCATATAATGATTAAATTTTTAAGTTCATAAGAATAAAAAAAGTGCAAAAAAATGTATGTACGTTTATATTAATATTTTTTAATTATTTAAAAGTTTTGGTGTTGTATAATAGAAATCAAAACATTTTTTATAAATACTAATAAAACAGACGTATATATAATATAATATGAAATGAATAGAATAAAATAGCTCCGGATTGTTCATATAATACTTTTAATTTATTTGTAAACTGTAGATGCTTCAAAGTAACGTAAATTTGAAACGTGTAGAAGCTTCACGGCACTATAAATCTGTAAAGTGTAGATCGTTCATCCGCCTTGAAATTTGTAAAGTGTACAAGCTTCACTCGCGGCAAATTTGTAAAGTGTATTTCGTTCATCTTGACGCGAGAGAATCGATATATATATATATATATATATATATATATATATATATATATCGTCGTGGTTCCGCTATAATGTCCGATGTCCAAATGACCTTGAAAAAATAAAAATCGTCTGATCGACCCCAAATTTTGGATTTTCCCATTTCAGGTCATTTGCAGCAAAAAATATTTTTCAAGGTCAAATGGACATCGGACATTATAGCGGAACCACGACGATATACATATATATATATACATATATATATATACATATATATATATATATATATATATATATATATATATATATATATATATATATATATATATATATATATATATATATACATATATATACATATATATAAATATATATATATTTATATATATATATATATCGTTATTTATCATTTATCTTCAATTATAAAAATAATTATATTAATATTTGATATCTAGAAAGTGTATAATAATTTTCTAATATGTAAAAATTATAACAATTTTTCCTTTGATGTGGAAATAGTGAAGTTTTCTTACGGTTTCTAAATTTGTGTTTTTATTTATTCTTATTTTTCCTTGAAAAGCATCCACGATATTAGTAGTTTAAAATTTTAATAAATAGTATTAATATGTTTCTCATATCAAAAGATTACAGCTAGCCGCGTAATATAACTGCTTTAAAGTGTAGTATTTTAAATGATAAAAAAGTAAGTTGTCATAGTATTTAATATAGTTTTCTCATATAAATGCAATACAATTTTTATTTCTAGTACTAAAGCAATAAACAAACATAAAAAAAGCAATAATAGTGACGTATGACAAAACACTGATCTAAAATTGATAAGTTTTATTTATATGCTGTACATTCAATGATGCGGAGCACTATATTCATCATCTGCGCTCTACTTTCAATGGTAAATATAAATATAGAAAACATAACAGAAATTACACATTAAAGCTTTGGCTAGACCTAAAAATATTTTTTTTATTGAAATTCATCTTAAATTGAAGAACGAGATGAAATTATAATGATGAACTTATAACATTTAAGCAGAATGTTGGGAAAGATGTTTGTAGCATGAGAAGAAAAAAACTATTATAAAATTAATATGCTACGATACTTCTAAAAAAACTGATAAAATAATATTTATTTTTAAAAATCTGTAAATTACGGATAACCATATCACCAAAAGGCAATATATGGACATTATGATTCTGTGACAAATGAAGAGTGATACACTGTAGTTGGATTTGTTTTAAAAAAGACAGCATAGTTTTTATGTACAGGGTGTCTGTAAAGTCTTTGAGGATGTTTAGTAAAAAAAAGTACAAATAAAAAAAAATATCTCACTTTTTGCTTTTTCTTCTCAAGCAGAGTTTTTAATTATTTGATTTTAAATCTGATTAAATTTTCGAAATTGTAAAAATCTATAAGCTTTAATTTGATGTAACAAAGGTAATTTTACGTTAAGTCTTGTGTGATTTCTTTATGTCTAAACTTCCTTAATACTTTACGGACAATGGTATAAAATGGTTTTCAAAAAGCGATCCAAATGCGCGCTAATTTAAAACTTGGTTGACTTATAATTGTTTCATCTTTTCTTCTTGATATTTCTATTGCTTCTCAAATTTTTTCTTTTTATAGTGACTTTCTCTATCTATAATTTTAGTTTCTTCCCATTGAATTTTATGATTATTTTTCAAAGCATGGTCCACTAGTTTTGACTATCCTGTGTCTCATTTTTCTGTTTTTTTCTTGTGTTCTTTTTCCCTAAAATCTAAAAGGCAGCCAGTTTCAACGATGTATTCCATTTCACAATCACATGGAATTGAGAATGTTGTAACATTTTTATTCAATTTTTTTTTTCACATCTGGTTTTGTACGTTCTAATTTTGATTTTATAATTTCTCTTGATGAACACACAAATCCTAAATTTATTTCTCTTCCAACTCTTCAACTTAGGCCTTGAACATATAGAATGCAAATTATACCAGCTGGTTTTTCTTTTTCTATTCTTGTGAGTTCTCTATTTTAATTTCTCTGTAACTTTTTAATATATATATATATATATATATATATATATATATATATATATATATATATATATATATATATATATATATATATATATATATACATATATATATATATATATATATATATATATATACATATATATATATATATATATATATATATATATATATATATATATATATATATATATATATATTTGAAACTGCTTGTTTGATTTTTGTTTTTTCAAACCGGGAAGAAGTAATTCTCAGGAAACGAGCGAGTGGTGAATATACAACTTTCATGGCCGTCGCGAGTGATGAATATCACATGCTGTGAGCAAAGCTTATTTGCGACTCGAGCAGTTCATGAAAATTGCTTTTTCCCTATTTTAACGCGCGGCCAGCAATATATTTATTTGAAATTATAAATACAAGATGTTTATAAAACTTGACTTAGTTATAAACGCAAATTACATTATTAGGATTAATGAAAGTTGAACTTTTTATAAAATAAATTAAAGCTTATATTGTGGCAATTTAGAAAAACAAAACAATTTAAACTTTGTACAACAATTACTCTACTGTGGAAATAATAAAGCAAATTTTTTTGTAAAGGTGATTTATTGCAATTGACTGCATCTAATTGCGTCTGAAAAAAACTCAGTTTTTTTATTCATTTTTTTTTAACTTTTTTTTTCTTTATTATTCTTTATCTTTTCAACAGAAGAATAATTGACGGACATAGTACAAATTACTATTTTTTAAAAACGTTCAACTTTCATTAACCTTCATATTGTAATTTGCGTTTGAAAATGTGTCATTAGCTATAAACACCCTGTATTTAATAATTTTTTTTAAACATAGACGGAAATGCAAAACAAAGGTCAGAACTTAAGAACATCCATTCAAAATGTCGAAAAAGTTTTATTTAATTTAAAAGAACTGACTTGGAAATTTCGATACCTGCAACTATATTTGAGATACAACAGATACAAGGTCAAAGGTAAGAATTTTATCCGTTTGAAGGCATGTTGTTTTTAATCATTAAACTTAAAATGGGATCTACATAACAAATGATAATTTTTATTTAAATGTTAATGTAGCCCCACGAGAGATCGTAAAAATACTGTAATGTATGCAATTTGCTTTAAAGTTTCTGTTTATGACGTCAGAAACAGGCAAAAACTAGTATGAAATGTTTGTGCGGATGGCATTCTTAGTATCAATTTTTCTTATTACGATCACGATAATCATTTTACTTCTCATGACAAAATACAAGATAGACTTTTTGCTTCTGATGACAAAATATGAGATACACCTAATTTTTGCAACAAAATCGATACATCGTTACTTATGCAAAACATTAAAAAAATTCGTTTGATATGTATATTCTATCTAGATCTGTTGTAAAAAATATTATACTTACTTCCTTTCCAATAAAAATGAACTTCCTTCCTTTTATATTATACAAATATTGAAAAATGTTTAGAAATTATAATACGCTGGGGTTGCAGCTACACCATACTCCTACTTTTAGACAGTTTGCTTATTTTTACACATCAATGTTTATCGCGGTGTAAAAGCTTTTTTTACCTGTTATTGCGATAAATGTAGATGCGTGTTTTTTTTAGCTATTATGAAAAGGTAGTCTTGGGGAGTTTTAATGCGACTCAGAACATTTTTTGAACAGAACACGAACAGTTCAAGGTTCGAGTTCGTTTAAATTTTTTTAAATTTTCATGTTAGATGAACAGCATTTTCACTGATCAATGTTTAAAATTTCAAACATGAAATCGAAGACGTTTGCATTCAAATTTTTGGTGCTAAAAATTAAAACAATTATTAAATAAATATTGAAAATTATTTATGTGTAATTTAAAAGAAATTTTAACCAATTTCATTATTTATATACATGAAAAAGTATGCATAAATAGATAATAATATTAAAAAGCTTGTTTATTTTATTAGTATATCTTATAATGAAATATTCGAACACTTTAGAACATTTCGACAAAAGATTGTTACAAAGAATATGAAAAGTCGTGTTTAGAGCATGTTAGAAATTAATTTAGGTGTTCGTGATCGATTTTACTTTGTTTAAATTGGTGTATGACCCCAACACTGGGATAATCGTAGTTGTGTGAAAGTAAGCAATTAAGCTAAAAGTGAAAATGAGGTTTACACACTAAAAGAAAAGGCTTTGAAAAGCTTGTCCATAGTCTTGCAATGCTTTAAAGGCATAGACCACATAAAACAACATGTACTTTTTAATGAATAATCACAAAATGGGATCTTCAAAACTAGTGACATTTTTTACCAGATAGAGCCCAAGATAGAGCCCCAAGATAGAGAGCGTAAAAAAACTGTAAAGTATGCAATTTGCGTGAAAATTCATGTTTTTGACGTCAGAAACATGCAAAAATTAGTATGAAAATGTGGTGCGGGTTGCATGAATTCAATGTTCTGATCACTGCTGCGGGGCTATGTTGGGTTTTGAGACAAAATAAAGTTATTTACGTAAATCCCATCAAGTGTTTTGTGATATAAAAGCTTATGTTTTTCTCTGGTCTATTCCTATAAGTATAGTAGAATCAACGGTTATGACGTCACTAAACGTTGACAATTTAACAATAAAAACGTAAATGACATTACAAACGTTAGAATCACAATGGAAAAACGTTAAACTTGGATGTTACAAATCTCTGATTTTTCTATTTAATCCCATCGCTTGTGACGTCACTGATGTTTTTATTGTTGAAATATCAACGTTCAGTGACGTCATACCCGTTGATTGCACAATACTTAAAGCATTGCAAAACTGTGTACAAGCTTTTTAACGATTATTTTTTAGGGTGATAGATGCATCATAATTGGTACATATTAGAAATACGGGTCTTTAATTATTAATTTTTTCTTAATATACATGGCTTACTATGTTAATAATATTTTTTGTTCAAAACCTTATATAATATATATTTTTATTTTATTTATAAATTTACAGAGATAAATGGAAGCAGTAGAACCATATATAAAATCAATTTTATACATTCACAAAAATCTTTAATTCGTCGAAGTTTTAAAGAACTTAAGACTGCCTTGACAGATATTCAATTAAATTACCGTAAGAATAAAGTGTAAATTATAAAACATTTTTCAATGGTAAAAATTTATTAATTAGATAACTATTTTATGGTAGGTACTTCAGCTAATGGTTATAATGTGAGTATTGTCTGTCTGTCTGTCTGTCTGTCTGTCTGTCTGTCTGTCTGTCTGTCTGTCTGTCTGTCTGTCTGTCTGTCTGTCTGTCTGTCTGTCTGTCTGTCATCCTAATTTACACATAATTTATTATATTTAAATCTTGTATTACAAAAAATAAAACCAACTATAAATTATAGATATGTCATTTCAAGACCACGTCTTGTCCGATTTGTGAGATATACAATAAAACTGAAGAATTCACAATATCTACCGTAAAAATTAAAGAACAAACATTAAGTGCAACAAAATCTGAAGAATATTCTACATACACAGCAAAATTTGATGAAAAAACAATTCGTAGACCAAAAACTGAAAAATTTATGAAACACACAGAAAAAATTGAAGATATAACAATTAACACAACAAAAACTAAAAAATATACAATAGCCACACCAAAAATTGAACCATACACAGCAATATATTCAGAAATTTTGCATAACAAATCGGTAATTTGTTTTACTGTTGTTCGTTTATTTTCTGAAAGAAATCACAAGGTTGTAAGCTGCAATCTTTAGTAAAACATGAATTATCTTTTATTAATTGCTGACACAATAAAAGTAACAACTTAACTTTAATTTAACTAGTTGGCTTTGCAGATTACGGGGGAAAATTGATTAGGATCACTCCTTGTACTTCAGTTTTTAACACACATCTATATTCCATTCCACTTAAATCCCTTGCCAAATTACTTTTTTATCATTTAGAATATTAGACTGTTCATATCCATGAATTGGACACCATCACGTTGATTTAGTTTTTATTTTCGTTTATTTTCCTTTTTTGCGGTTATATCACTTAACTGACGTCACAATGTACCATCGCCAATCACAGTCACTGCTCTGGTCACGTTATGATTTTAAGCCCCTCCCTCAAGTTCTTTATCCCTATCACGGTCCCATCGGTATATTGTGACGTCAGATACGTGATATTACCGCAAAAAGGAAAATAAACGAACATAAAATACAATATCTATGTTTTTGTGTGTACTTCATGGATATTAGGGTATGGTAATTATCAGTCTAGAATTCTAAATGATAAAAAAGAAGGTTGACATAGGCTTTAATTCAGAGTCATTTCTCAATAGAGCTAAAAAAACTATGAATGCACCATCTGGTGTTTCTGTTTAAAAGGGAAGTGGCCTCTTTACTGAAAAAGGATTGCTCTATACTGATAGCATTGGAGAGCTTAGTAATTATTTTCGTATAAAGCTTTATGTACGATATGACCACTGTGATCATAGACGTGATGTTTTAACTTTGGGGTGTTACTGTTAGGTATACATAAAAAATATACCCAAGGTGCATGAAGGTTTCTGTGCTTCTTTGATTGAATGTCAAAATCTTGTTTCAGCTAACATAGCTATCTTTTCTCGGCGAGAGTGCACATGCACATTTGCTACAGTGTTGCCAAGTCATTTTTGTCTTCTATTAGTTCTCATTGATATATTCATATGTTTTAGAATAAAAATTTTAGGGAACCTAAAGTAAAGAAAGTGCAACATTATGACAATGTTGTTAATATTGCGGCAGCTGGATTATTCAAGGGTAAATCTAGAGCCATGAGGTGTGCCATGTTTTGTCCCAATAAGGGAGTAAGTATTACTTCTTGTTTTATAATTATAAATAAATCTCCCAATAAAACAAACTTTCACCTATACGTTAAGGTAGAAGGGTACCGACCTTATATCTCAAAAACTAGAAAGTGTTTTGGGTCTAAATTTGGTGTCAGTGTGTAGCCAAGGTTTACAACTAGACGTGTTAAAAATTTAAACATGTTTGACCGTTCCGAAAACAAGAAAAATTTGAAACTTAGATTGGGTCTTATTGACTAGTAAAGGAACAACGGTTTTGAAGCTGATAATAAGCTATTTCGGTCACATCCGCTTCTGTTTTTCCTTACTACGCATGCACAGTAAAACGAAACGGAAGCGGATATGAGCTAAACTGCTTATAGTCGGCTTCAAAAGAGTTGTTATTTTATCAGTCAATAGGCTTTTAATGTCAAAAGTCATGTAAAATTAATTTGCACGCTAACCCAAAAATAATTATATATTTGAAATTGTCTCAAGCTGAAGTATCATTGTGCAAAATTTAAGATTTTTTGGACGATAAAAGTTAGAGTCTAATGGCCAGGGTCGGTACCTTACTCTCTTTAAATAAATTTTACAACGTAGCTGTTTCAATGTTATATAATAATGAGAAAAACCGTTCATTAACTCAACATTTATGATGATCCGGAGCCCTTCCCTACCCCCTAAACTTGTGATAATTCTGCGAGATATGCAACATGAAACGTAACTTTTACGTCAAAGTTACGGCTTTACAATAGAAAGTGTTGTAGCAGGTTGCTAGTATCTCAAGATAATCATGAGTTTTCCTGGGTAAGAAAGGTCTATGGGGCAACTTATGTGATTGTATATACAGTTCTTCTCATTATCTAACATTAAAGAAGCCGGAACTTACTGTTTAAATTAAGATTATTAAATTTTTAAACCAACTATTTAAAAGAATTGAAAATATACTGTATGACAAAATAATAAAACTATATAAAAATATACCTAAAAAATAATTGAATATATCATTATAACTAGAGAATGCAGAAATAGTTTTTCAACTTTTTTTTTTCGGGTGCTATTTTAATTATTTAACCAGATCTCTATCGATCCATTAAATTGTGACCTTTTGACCGTATCTAAAATCACCTATTTTCAACTATTTCATTTAAAACAACTTATTTAGCATTTTTCACCTATTTGTATACTATTTTCATAGTTTTTCCATGATTTGTTGAAAAAGTGTACATTTCTAAGGAAATTTTTTAAAAAAAAGTAAAAAAGTAAAAACAAAATTGAAAGAAACAAAAACTTATTTTTATTCTTTTTTAAATTTCCTTAGAACTGTACACGTTTCCAAAAAATCTTGAAAATAATATGAAAATAGTTAACAAATAGGTGAAAAATGTTTTGTTTTTTATGAATATATAATAAAATAAAAACAAACTATTAAATCAAATATTTCTTAAAAATCACCTATTTTGCCCAAAAAAAGACACCTCATATGGTTAACTATTTTAGCAAAAAACACACCTATTTCTGCGCTTTCTAATTATAACTATGAATTGTTTTTCAGAAAGTATCACTAATGGAACCTAAAGTCAAACAGAAAAGTAAGTTTTATATTACAAAATTACAATATAAATATCAGTCTTGGGGTGGGTGACTTTGAACATTTCTCGAATAGCATATGAACTTTGTATGCATTTGAGGTTCGTGTTTAATTGGATTTTTTTAGTTTTTCGAGTTCGTTTTAGACGAACATGATGTGTTCAAACTCGTTAAAAGTTCGTAACAGCGTGAAAATACAGATTTTCCTTTCTAAAAAGAAGAATGAAAACAAGACAAAAAATAACATTGACAAATTTTTTCGGAAACGGTTGTTAAACCTGTTTCATATTGATTGTTTTGTATTTAAAACTATTGATTTATTTTTTATTGAACTAATTTTAAATTACAGTGAAAAGTTTCAACTTTACTATTATTAAGAATTGCGGGAATAATGTCTTCTATTTAGCAAAGAAAAAGGTAATTACAAATTTGTGTGCAGAAACATTTGTAGACCTAAAATACATAGAACCAGCTAATGTTGTGATTTACTAAAGCAGCTTAAGCTAGTAGTTGATCAACCGATATGTCAAACTACACGGTCGCTAATTACTATTTTAGCACAAAGCAAAAAAAAATCTCGCTTAAAAATTTATGTATTTCAAAACTGGAAAAACACTATCAAATATTTTAATTATAAACTTTTGAGATTTCATGCAAACATGGAAATGCAAATATTAGTACCACATTTTCCTTAATTCAGTCAAATTAGAATTGTATTTAAACTATATAAAATATTGTTTAACCTTTTTCGGAACAAAGCAATATTTTTAAGAATTGATTTCATTTAAAAAAAAATTATTTCTGAAGGAAATATGGAATGTTCATTGTCACAAAATCGTATTAAGTATAATTCAATTTTTAGAAGAAATAAAAAATTTTGTATTTGATATTTATAATATATCAAAATGAATATTGAAATTGGGATATACTAATTTTGTTTAAAATGAACAACTTCGTGCCGTTGTGGAATAATATTCTATGCTAATAATAATATGCTTGTTTTTGAAAAAAAAAATTGAGAAAACCTTACAAATCAAGCGTCTAGAGTTTAAAATAATTACTTAATGATAGGGTTCAAGATAAACAATGAAGTAAATGGTACCTAGTTCAGAAGCTACTGCATAACAAAGATACATCATTTATTATTACATTCATGATATCCTTAATCTGACAGACTGCATGTTGGAAACCATGCACAGCATCATGGGTAATCACATACCTCTACAGTTTGGGCCTTTCCAACCATTTGTATTAAATGCACGGGTATTATAGAAGACTTCTATAATCTATTCTTAATAGAATATCCTAAAATTGTCCTTTTCTCATAATTATTACCATTTTCCCGTTTTTTTTTTTTAAATTTTTAATTTATTTTCTTTTAGGAAATAATCCAAAACATCTGGAATCTGTGTTGTGAATTTGGCATGTTTACAGCTAAAATTAACAATACCCAAGATTTACAGTGTTTGCATACTGAATATCGTAAAAATAGAGGTATATTTATTTCCATTATTTATTTAATTGTTAAATAATTATTGATTAATTATTGGTTAATTTCTGTAAAAAATGATTCAAAGTAGTAGTGTGGTTTATAGCCGCAACAGCATTGATAATCATATTATATTCTGACTACTTTGTTTTCTTATTTCTCCAGAAGGTCGAGACTCCGACAGGTTCAGCTCGTCGTATGGTGATATTATGATGGAACGTCAGTTCTATGACTGCATGCGTCATGAGGATATGGTCAATAACTTATGGCTTCCTGGTCAGCCTGATAATAGAAATAGAGACCAGCAAGCGACTGCACTAATCTTACCTTATGGCAAAAATAAGACGGCTGGTTTTGATGACGTTTCTTTGTTTGCTAAAGTTTATCCTCTTTGTCAAGAAATTTAAATTTAATTTTTTGTTTTTACAGTTTGATGTTAAAAATAATAACTCAAAGCTAAAGACTACAGAAAATTACATTTGCTTTTTAATTACTAAACACGAAATAGGATTTTTAAAATTGTTGACAATTTATGCCAAAATATTATTGTAGCCCCACAAGAGAGCTTGAAAATACTGTAAAGTATGCAACTTAAGTAACTTTTCATGTTTTTAACGTCAAACAAACAAATTATAATATAAAAAGATTTTGCGAATTGCATAATTTAAAAGTTCTGATCACATCTGCGGGGATACAATTAGGTTTTGAGACAAAGTTAAGTTTTTTATGTAGGTCCCATCAAATGTTTTGTGATATAAATATAACTAATTACAATATTTTTTTATATTTTCCTTTAACTGGATCAGCACCCATCTTCAAGAGTTTTAGAAAGCATTTAAGTTTCGAAGCAAAATATGATTACAAAGATTTTTCATCTTCGTCTTGAGTATTTATATCACTTCCATATATTATATCAGTAATTAATTTTTCCAGTAAATGACAATTTAAACTTCTTGCAGCTAAGATGAAGCATTGTCAATTTAAACATAGGTTTTCACCTTGATCTAGCAGTTTCTGAACAATATTGATGTAATCATTTGGATTCTCTATTACTATATCATGAATATATTTAATTAATGAATTTAATTATTTATGAATTTTTATAAAACCTGATTCAAAGTAGACGTTTGTTTTATAACCGAAAAAGCATCGATAATCATATTACACACTGATTACATTGAATAAATATCAATGAATAAATTGCCTTTAAAGTGATCGTATGACACTTTTTAGTTAAGCCCAAGTTTGGATTTAAGGACAACTTATTTATTGATAATGAAAATTGATTGTCACTATCTAAAATAAAGAATGTTTAAACATATTAATTATATATTAAAGCATAACAAGGGCTACGCGGCATTTTGCTACTAGTGCAATATCTGTGGGTGCATTTTTGGCATATGTGCATTCTCCACGTTAACTTTTTTGAAACATCTTTATACGCTTAGCCATTAAAGATGTGCCATTAGTAGTTGTGGCGTATATTGCACATGTGCAGAAATTTTACCCGCGGAGATTGCAAAAGTACCGAAATACCGCGTAGCTCTCAAAATATTTTTTAATTTTGTAAATAAAAGCTTTAATTAGATTAAATAAAACTTATTACGGAAGATTTATATGTATGCATTTTTTGATAACATACGTTTATTTAAATTTAATTAGCTATTAATATTTTCGGTAGTCATTACTACAGTGACTGTCTTACTTTATTACATGTAAATGACAGTTCACCTTAATAATAAAATATCACTTAATTCTTAATAAAAGAAATAGGTGTGCGTATAAATATGTCATTAATCACTGCAATAACAACTAGCCTGAGAAGACGGAGAACTGCTGCAGCAGATACACTTTGCTATTGTAATTTCATAATCCAATAGTATCTCTTAAACATTTATTGAGCTCCATTCTTTTCAATGCCATATAGATATAATTCACTCTAAAAAATGGTGCATTACTTTAGTTACGAATAGTAACTTATATATATATATATAGATATACATTTTTAAGTTATTATGAGTATCTAAAATAATGCATTTTTGCAAATTATTAAAAATAGCTAATTTAACTTAAAATAGCTTAAAAAAACTTTAAAAATCTTATACCTTGCTAAAATGCATTATTTAGCTACTCATAATAACTTAAAAGTGTATAAAATCTTAAATAAGTAAGTATTCGCAACTTGCGTACATGAAGCGTTCGGAATATGCGACTCCAGATAACCAGGACATATAACTATAGATTAAACCTATACTGATGCAAAGAGAGAGATGATGTTTGTGTTAAGAACTTTGCAAGAAAAATAATAAGCACAACAATAAAAATGCAATTATCCGACAATATAAAGATAATTTAGGGAGTGCTTACTTAAATATCTATTAAAATATGGAAATAAATTTCAATTCTTTATTATTTCATTACTGTTAAGTATTATTATTACTTACAGAAACGTTAATATAAAAGAATTGCATTTTTGTATTTAGTTTGAATTGCAAAAAACAAACGTTTTAACAAAAAAATGATTTTTTTACTTCGCATCTATAGATAGGTGAGTAAGAATGAGAATATTTAAAGAAAACCATTATTGATTTCCTGAATATCATTAAATAAAGCAGCTAAAAACTAGATTATAACAGGCTAATAGCTAGAGTTATGTTCAATGCATTGAAATTATTTGTTTTCGTAAACCACAATAGCTGGAAGTATGCATTGGTTTTTACAATGTGAACTTGTATAATAATCATCAGCTTTTTAAAAAAAATTAGAGAATTAACATGATAGTAACCATTGCCAATGCAGGTCCCCCGACGTTATGGGTGCTGTTAGCTGCCGGCCAGGCTCCTGGATTATCGACGTATATATGCAGTAATGATCCGTTGTGAAAGACGCTGGCCACCCGGCCGAGGGGCACATCCAACACATTGTCTGCCTACTCCGCCTGTACCAAGCACCATCGTGGGTGCTGTTGATAGGGAGTTGCCGAGGTTATACGTAGAAAACCAGACTATTTGGATCTTGACTATAGTCCTTAATATGTATTCTACAACGTTAGCAACAGAAGACGATAGGGCTTGAATAACATCTCTTTAACCTTCCAGGCAGAATGCAATGTTTTGAGTGTCCGAGCATTGGAATGATTAAAGAGAGGGAACATATATCGAAAGTCTACCAGGAACTTGTCGTCCGCATGACCGTAGTGGTCGGACGTATGCTGCTTCAAATCTTTTCTCAACATATGAATTGTCCTTAACGATTGCTGCGCTGCACACAAGCGATGTGCAGGAACCAAAGCCTGCCTTGCCATACGACTTGTAGCCATAGTTCGTAGATTCCCTTTGCACAACAACCAGACGCTTCATACGCAAAGATCATGGACTAACATGTATTATAAAAGAGAAAAATTCACGTACAAACATCTGTAGAAATGACCCTTGCGGTCGTAACTAATGTAAAGCACCAATTTTTAGAGTGTTTAAAATGCATCCAAGCAGAGCAAAGTGAACAAAAAATTTGCATTCTTTTATTGCAGTGCTTTGTTTAATACTGTACCATATTATTTGTAAATTCTAGCAATAATATAAATATACACAATGCACATTATTTAAATAGAATTACAAGGAAAGGATGCAATTATTTTAAATGAATACTGTACTAGTTTCCATGATTTCCTATGAAAATAACATGTGGAGAATATTCATAATTGGGGTTTTAACAACTTGCATGGTAATGTTATGATTTTATAATTTGTTTTAAAGATATAAAAAAAATCACAAAAAAACACTTAATAACATAGATTGCAGAATATCAAAGTTGCACAAACAAAATGTACCAATATTTAAGATTTTAATAAAAGCAAATAATTTTTGCTTACTGTCAATTTAATTTAAAATAGCCATTATCACATTTTTCTTATGCTAAGCAAAACCATTCGTTGTTCAAATATGGTATCAAAGAGTTTTTAGTGGAAATTCATGAGTAAACAATATTAAGTTATTAAAGGCCTAATGAAACTTTACCTCCAAATTTTATACTTAAAAATAAACTTTCATATTTTTTATAAATTTAAAAAAACATTCATTACCTTCTACTAATTTCATACCATATATTGCACACAAAATCACAAAATATTGGTATATTTTTCTCAACAAAAAATAAGAAATTATCATATGTTTAACAGTATAATACGGAATAGTTACTGCATTTAGTGCATTTATTGTTAATCTTAATTATAAAATTATAAGTTATTTTTTCAATCTTACTTATATAACCAATTCACATCATTTTATAATTAATGTAGTAGTTTACCAATTCACAACGGTTGTAAAGAATAATTTTTACACAAAGTGAAGAATAAATGTTATTTAAAAGTATAGTTACGTCAAACATGTAAAACACGATCAAATATTGCAAATGTTAAAACTCAAATTCTAGAGGAAAATTTTAGTACAAGTGGAATTTTTTTTATATTGTAAATATCGTCGAAGTGAACGAACTACACTTTGTAAATTTGGTGAAAAATGAACGTTCTTCACTTTACAATTTACAAATTCCCCCATCTTGTTCTTATGTTAAAACGCGTAGAATTTCCAATTGCAGATCGTTAAGTTTGAGTGAAATTTGTAAAGTGTTGTTCATTCACTTTAACGGGTAAACATCGAAATCTAATTAAAGCTTTTTGCAACAATAACATAATTATTAAATTTATTAATTTCTTTTAACATTTATATTGTTTGTTTTGCTGCAAATAAAGAATGTAACATGATGTATAGGTACACTCTAAAAATTGGTGCATTACTTTAGCTACGAATACTTATTTATATAAGATATACACTTTTCACTTATTATGAGTAGCTAAAATAATGCATTTTAGCAAGTTGTTAAAAATAGCTAATTTAAGTTGTTTGGGTCGCTTCTAAAGATTTGTTAAGCTATTTCAAGTTAAATAAGCTATTTTTAATAATTTTGTAAAATGCATTATTTTAGCTACTCATAATAACTTAAAAGTGTATATCTTAAATAAGTAAGGATTCCTAACTTAAGTAATGCACAATTTTTTAGAGTGTAGAAGAAGTTTTAATTTGCTCTTTTACTGTCATGAACTTAACTCCTTCGTAAAACTTGTAATTTTTTCATATGTCTTACACGTGGTGAAAGTTGAGAAATTACAAAAAAATTACCCTTATTCGGTGCTTGTTATTTCCCCTCTTGTTTTGATTAAACATGTGATAAGTTTCACACCTGACGCTACCTAGGCAAACTTTACCTGCACTTTTACATACACAACTTGGAAAGTACAAAAAATTATTCTGAAAATTGTGTTCTTCTTTAAATGATATCCAGTCCAAGACGGTCACCTTCTTTGTTTACAATATTAAGTTTCTTTGAACAATTAAAACTTTTTTCCAAAACAAGTTTAATTTTTTTTATTCTTGTAAAATAGATACAAAAGGCTAAAGCAGATATTCTTAAGCCAAATGCAAAACATTTACGAAGAACTCTTGAGGATTTGACGGGAATTCTACGTCACATGGGAACTTTTGCAAGATCATTGAAAAGTCTGCAGCTCGAGTTACAACAAATAAAACAGAAAAGTAAGCATAATTTAAAGACTTTGTCAACTTATTTTTTTATCATATAAAATACTAAATTGATAATTAGTAATTACCATACTTAATTATCCATGAATTAGAATCTAATACGTTCATTTTGCATATATTTTAATTTTGACGGTTATGTCACGTGTCTGATATTGCAACATACCGCCAAAAACCATAGTCACCACTCTTGCATGTAATAACGTAAAGTATACTTAGCCTAAGCTTTTCTAATTTTTTTATATCATGCACACTAATATCATGCGTTAAAAAGCTTTTACACAATTTTGGAATGCTTGAAGTATGATAGAATCAACGATTATGACGTCAATAAACGTTGACAATCGAACGATAGAAACGTAAATTCCTTCACAAGCGTTAGAATTACAACGGAATATACGTTAAATTGGCTGTTACAAATCTACGATTTGTCGATTTAATCCCAACGCTTGTGACGTCACTAACGTTTTAATTGTTGAAATATAGACGTTAAGTGACGTCATAACCGTTAATTCCACACTTAAAGCATTGCAAAACTGTGTACGAGGTTTTCAACGATTAGTTTTTAGTGTGTGTATAACATATATACATATGTATAACATAACAAACATAATGATTCCACATGTTATTATTGTGTTGTTGTTTTTTGTCTTATTTGACTTGTTCTACCCTGTAAAAACATAGAACTTAATTAAATTTTATTTTTCATCTTAAATCCTATTGTTAATCATCGACTCGTATTGATGCGGTAAAAATACTTAAAATTATTTATGTCTCAATTTTAATAAAACTTGCTGTACATTATAAGTTGCAGATATTTTAGAAACGTTTAGACATGGAGAAAGGTATTTAATTGTTATTTTTATATCAGAAGTCATTGCATTGCTAAAAAACGGCACCAAAAAAGTGTAACTTACTTTTTATTCTTATTTTTTTCGTAACTAGGGTAACGCACTAATTTTCAAGAGTGATTTGATTTATATTTTATTAACTACTTTACAAAGATATATTAATTAAGGGGGAATGGGTCATCTAGTAGTTCAGTCAGGTGGCGCTGCGATCAAATTTATGTTTTTATAATTGTTTAAACCATTTTCTGAGGTGTTTTAGAAGTTTTGAACCAGTGGGTGCCCTGCCCTAGAAAAATATCTTAGCTTGAAGCCAAAAAAATTAAAACCAAGATATTTTATTTACCTTAGTTTTTGTATGTGAAGGAAGGAGTTGATCGTGAGCTTATCATTTAATTTCTTTCCTTTACAAACAAAAACTAAACCAAATAAAATATCTTAGCTTTAATTTTTTTGGCTTGAAGCTAAGATATTTTTCTAGGGCAGGGCACCCACTGGTTATTTTTTTTTGCTTAATACTAACATATTTATATAGGGCACCCACTGGTTAAAAACTTTTTAAACACCTCAGAAAATTGATTAAACAATTATAAAATCATAAATTAGAGAACTTTAACAGAGAAGCGACATCCCCATGTTTTAGTCAGACTGCCACACTCAAAAATTTTGACTTGGCAACGTCGCGTTTTGAAGCACCAATACGAGGCCAGAAAGGGCCAAATCAAGGAGCCAATGAGAGAGCGCGCAATAGTTATTTTGTTCGCCGCGTTGCCAATTTTAAAGAAATGAGTGTTGCGGGTTCGCCTAACTTTTTGGGATGCCACTTCTCTTGTAAAGTTCTCTAACATAAATTTGATCACAGCGCCACATGCCTAAACTGCTACATGACCCATTCCGCCTGAATAAAAACATTTACCTACAGTTGAATGATGCCAAAGATTTGTTGTTGTACGACAAGTTGTTCCCAACAACTACAGAACGAACAACTTTAAAAAATAATTCCGAACTGAAGAATATCAAGGTAAAATATTACGATATATTATTTGTTAATTTTATATTTATAATTAAAGTACAATATTTATACATATTGAAGATTATATATATATATATATATATATATATATATATATATATATATATATATATATATATATATATATATATATATATATATATATATTATTTACGTTTTGAAAATTTGAACTAAGAATAGTTATAAATTTTTAAAAACGATGTAGAAAAGTAACGTACTTAAGTAATTTACAATTATTTACATATTTAAAAACTAAGTATTGCAAAAACTTAATAAATAAATATTAATAAAGTTTCTATAATTACATGTGTATTATGCCGTAATAATTAACTTTTACATAAATTTTATTCACAAACTAGCAGATGTAGTTTTTAGCTTTCTTGGTGGTCACATGTGTAATACATTAAAGCTGTGAATTAAAGAAGCAACTTTTAAATATTTGTGGAAAAAATATAAAAACAAAATGCAACTTAACTAAATATGAACTCCATACAGGGTCGAACTGACAATCCAGGGGCCTCGTCCACAAAAAAATCGTAACACTCTCTTTAGGGGCACAAGGGGGGCGTAACACCCTAGTTACGCCTATTTTTGGACCTTAGGGGTCTCAAAACAGGGGTGTCTCGTCCGCAATTGCAGACTTGGTCTTATGGCCAGTCCGAACCTGACTCTAGATATTAATAATTCTTGCTTAAAAAATTCTATACTTATGTTTTACTTATATGTAACTATACACGCACAAAAAAATACCTAATAATTATTCATTTATTACAACATAAATGGGTTAATTGATTCGTGTTAAAGTTGACGCTATGTTGGATCGCTCAATAACATGATTGGCATAGGAAAGAATATTATTTTGCCTGTTTAAAACTACTATGTAATATTTTTTTAGAACATTGATGCTGCAAATATGTTGAATTAGTATGCCGACTATGGAAAAAAGATAACAATAACTAAAAATCAACTGATTTTCAAAAGAAAATTGGCTTAAATGAAGTTAGTTTTATACTGAGAAATGTTATGCACTACTCCAGTATGGCCTCTAAGCGCAAATATAATGACATCATTCGCATGCACCCTACAAATTTGTTACAATAACAAAAATTTTATATTTTAGTATAACTAGTAGTGACTTTATCAGTTAGAATAAGTGTTAGCGAATGACGTCATTCTGAATGCTTTACGATGCTCTTCTTCAGCAATAATTACATTGCTATAAGAAGAGAAAAAACGTAGTTTTGAACTTTTCAGGTAAATTAGCTATTTTTTGGTTGTTATTTTTTTTATTGCATACTTGAATAATTTATTCTACCTGTTAAAACATTTACGATCTCAAAAATATTGCTAAGTATTTTTAAACAAGCAAAATGTATTATTTTCCCATATTGGTCACGTTATTTAGTACTCACTTATGGCGTCAACTTTAACATGCATGAAACACCCTACTATTTATCTAAATGAGCAACTAAAATAACAAAGATGTATTATTATTTAATTTATGCGTTATGTTTTGACCTGCCCATGTGGTGTAGTGGTTAGCGTGCTTGTTTGAGACGCTGGAGGTACGGCGTTCGTTACCAAGCCTTGTTGGCCTTGAAAGGCCAGCTTCTAAGAGCAGTAGTTACAACGGTGAAGTTGCAATGTGTTTCAATGTGTACGTTTCCACTACATGCGTGGGTTGGCAGGGCAGTTTGTCCACCCCTGGTCCATAGTGGCGCGTGCTGCCATCGTAAGATTTGGTGGTCCGAGCTGCACAGGTCTGAAATTAGGAGCCCAGAGGATGTGGTATAAAGGGTAGAGCCTGTGGTCTGGTTAGCCACAGATCATTCTAAGCCTTCCTACTAAAAAAGAGTCGTCCTGGCCTACCCCCGAAAGGGATTATGGCGTCATGATATGTATGCTTGTATGTATTTAATTTTATTTTAAATACATAAATAATTTAATTTATTATTTCTGTTTAGATCAATAAAAATTCAAGCAATAAATTGAATTCACAAGTAACATCGTACAGTGCTTTTGCTGAAACTTACAATTTTAAAATATACAAAAATATGACTTTTAAAGAACGCTGTGATAAAATAAAAATAGCTTGCGCTGTAAATATTTATATTATGTTCTATATTCATCTATATACCTCTTTTACATTCTTGCACTTTGTCGCCATGTTTGTGGTGTCTAATGCATTGTCCAGCATAGAGGAAAACATCATATTTCCAAAATTTTCACTTAAAAAAGTTTTTTTCCACTGAACAAATTTTTCTCGTATTGTTCGAGTTTATTAGAAGCTAGAAATAAGTCTTTGATTAAACTTTGAAGCTTCTTTTGCTATTAAAAATATAAAAATGACGTTTTTCCTATGCTGGCCTGTGTACTCCTAACCAGCAAATAGGCGGCTCTTAAATATGAGTGCAACCGGTCTATTAATAGAAATTGAATTAGATTTAAAAATAATATGCTGTTATTTGTAGAAAAGTAAGTAAATGTATTTATAAATATTTGTATATAAAATAGTTGCTAAATTTTAAATAACTTTAATAACACTTTTTTTATATACTTTTTTTAAAATTTTACAATTTTTAAATAATTAAAATAAGACTTGCACTGTAAATAACACTAAAATGTTACTCAAATGACTCATTTTCATTTTGACTCTTATATCACGTATCTGACGTCAAAATAATACCACCGCCAATCACAGTCACTGATATGGTCACGTGATAAATATAAGCTACTCCCTCAAGTTTTGTACACCTATCACGGCCCTATTAGTGCATTGTGACGTCAGACACGTGATGTAACTGTCAAAATGAAAATAAACGAAACTACATACAAAATCAACGTGTTGGTGTCTATTTGTGGATAATAAGGTATGGTAATTATCAATCTACTATTCTAATGATAAAAAGGTAAGTTAACAAGGGTTTTAACACACTTTTATCTTTTATGCTATTAATATGGCACGTTTATGGGTTATTTTTTATTATAATTTTACATATCTTGTAGATTTAGCAGTGAAAAGAGTTCATTTAACTTTCCCTTGAAAACTCAAAAATATAAAAAGCACACAACTAGTTTGAGTGCTTGTGCTGCTTGAAAAAAAATCATTTTTATATTAAAAAATCTCCAAAATTAATATTTCGATGTTGTTGTGGCTAAATTATCCTTCTGTTATATTATAACAAAATCACTTACTTTTACCCAAGTAAGTTTATAACGGTAGCCAAAGAAAAACGCATCAACATTTATCACGACAATATGGAAATACACTTCTAATGAACAGTTTCAGTCAAATGATAGGTTACCATTTAAGCATTATTCACACGACGCGTAAATTTGACGTACGTCAACGTGCGTCGACTCGCGTAACAAAGCTAGACCAATATAAACAAATGGAGCCGTTTACATGTAATTTTTAAAAATCCATGTGAACGGCTCCATTTTGTTTACATTGTTCCACCTTTGTTACGCGCGTCGAAGCACGTTGCCACGCGTCAAATTTATGCGTCATGTGTTTAATACTTTAAACTCAATATTTTTTACCGCGTTAAATTTTGCAACCTTGTTTATGATTATTCATTGTTTTTTTGGATTGTTTACCTGAGTGCATCACAGGTGACTTCTTGTGGTGTCTATGTCAACTATTAAAATATATAGAGTTCAATGAATAATCATAAACAAGGTTGCAAAATTTAACAAGGTAAAAAATATGGAGTTTAAACGGTAACCTATGATTTGACTGAAACTGTACTTCTCTTCTAGTGATCAATATAGATGTGTCTTTGTATAGATTAAGTGATAAACGTAACCGGGTAAAAGTAATTAAAAATTGAGATAGAGTAACAACATTGTATCCGCAACACCATTAATTTATAGTTTTGTTATTCAATTCTTTTAACAAATTTAAATGGTAAAAAAGCCATAAATAAAAAAAATATATAAAAAACTTAATATTAATACAAAAATTAATTAATTACTACATTTATTTGTTTTAGAGCACAGCTAAAAAATTTAATGACACGAATCGTAAGATATTTTAATTTTTAAAATAATATTTATTTTTTTTAAAGTAATTTTCCAGCATTTTCTTAATATTCACTTGTAGATATATATAACAAATTCAGTTATATAATACATTAAAGCCCTTGTCAGCTTACTTCTTTATTATATAGAATACTAGATTGATAATTACCATACCTTATTATTCATGAATCAGTCACCTACACGTTGATTTTGTATTTATTTTCATTTTTTTACTGTTTTTATGACGTATATGACGTCACAATGTAACGATGGGGTCGTGATTGGGGTAAAGAATTTGAGGGAGTTGCTTAAAATTTATCACGTGACAAAAGCGGTGACAGTGATTTGCGGCGGTACATTGTGACGTCATATACGTGAAATAACCATAAAAATAAAAGTAAAAACAAAATCAGCATGTTGGTGTCTAATTCATGGATAATAACTAAGGCATTCAAATTATCAATCTAGTATTCTAAATTATAAAAAAGTAAGTTGTCAAGGGCTTTAAATCTACATTAAAATATTTATATAGAGCCAGTTTTATAACAAATTCTTTTAAAAGTTTTAAACATAAGATATTGTCTTCTAAAGAAACAACTGTTTCAAAGCTTATATATTATAATTGATATCGAGCACATCCGCTTCCGATAGACATACTGCACATGCGTACTTAGTAGAAACAAATGAAACCAAAACTGCTTATAATAGGCCTCAAGTTAATGTTTCTTTACTTGACATTAACATGCAATCTCTTAAAGGGTTTATTAACAATGGATTGTTTAAACTTTTTTATCTGTTATCATCATGTTTTAAAAACTCCTAATAACGTGATCTTAAAGGCATAATGCACTTATTTAAACATCCTTTACAATACAAGGTTAATAATTTACATACCTTATTATGGCAGAATTAGACATGAACGCGTTGATTTTGTATTTATTTTCATTTATTTTCCATTTGACGGTTGTAATAAAACTTATCTGACGTCACACTGTACTGATGGGGCTGTGAAGTGGTGGGGTGATTTGAATGTATTACGTGACCAAAGACTTTGACTGGTGCTTGACTGTGATTGGCTGATGAGATGGGGAGGGGAGAACGCCGGGAAAAAGTTTGGTACTTCCCTAAACTATAAAACACTTTGCGTGCAAACACGGAAGCATAAAGTATAGGAAAGTACCAAACCTTTTCATGAGGTTCCCCCCCACCTCATCTCATTAGCCAATCACAGTCAAGTTCTTTGGTCACGTGATAAATTCAAAACATTCCCCACCACTTTGCAGTCCCATCAGTACAGTGTGACGTCAGATAAATTTTATTTTAACCGTCAAATGGAAAGTAAATGAAAATAAATACAAAATCGACGCGTTCATGTCTAATTCGACCATGATAGGTATTTAAATTATTAACCTAGTATTCTAAAGCATGTTTAAAAAAGTGCATTATGACTTTAAATTTATAATTATAAACACGCTGAGAGTAAAAGACATATATCTTGTGACATAGAACCTACAACAGATGCTCTCACGCTGATTTGACGTAAGCTTGAGTTACTCTTATCTTTGCTCTAGCCTTTTTTACGTAATATTTTACGTATATAAAATGTTTTTTACGGATTTAGATACGTACCAAAATAATTTATTTAAAGATAAAAATGCTGATTTTATTTGTAAATGACAATTTTATGTTGTTTTTTTTTCATGTTTTATATTGTCCATGCCGTTGTCCGACCTCCCTCCACGTTTGGATAGAGGTTTGATTGAAGCATGAACGATGTTTCTTTTATGTTTGTTTTGTCTTCTAGTATTGTTTTGACTCTATTATATTCAGTGTATTTGGACTATGCTCTTAATAAAGAACTAAATTTAATTAAAATTAAATTCATTCCAGCTGGCGTCAAGGTAGCGTAAGAGCAAGTTGTAGCTATTACGTAGGTTCTAAGTAACTATACGGTAGTTGCTCTCAATGTGGTAATAATTTTTTTTGAGATATTCGCAACAGAATAGCACTAAATCTGCTATGGCTAAAATGAAATGATTTTCAGTTTTAAGGTCAAAATTTGAAATAATAAATGGGTGTGAAAATAAAATTTATTACTTCGGATTTGAAAATAATTACGTGGTAAGTTCTTTTCATATTTACACGCACATATAAATAGTAATTACATTTTTGTGCACAATTAAAAAAACTTTATTAATCTAGCAATTATTTAGTCCATTTAATTCAATGCACTGTAATTTATACTGGTCTGACCTAATTATATGATGTATTATAATAATATTAAAAAATTACATTTAATTTATATAGTATTTATATACTAAACCATCGAATTGAAAGAACACCTCTCTATAAATACTGTGTAAAATGAACGATCTACACTTTGCAAGTTCCAATTTCCCCATCTAGCTCTCATATTAAAACGCGTAGAAGTGCCAAACGCAGATCAATTATTTTAAGTGAAATTTGTAAATTGTAGAATGACGCAGTATTAAAAATACCATCGTTGTCTAATGCCTTAAATTTTATACTTCATTGTGAATTGAAATAAATATGCACACAGTGCATACGGCAAAATTATCCTTGATATTTATGTTTGATAGGATTTAGGATTTTTTTATATGTAACGTGTTTAAAGTCGTGTTTATACTCAAACGTTTTATTTTTTCCACAGTTACTTACGAGCTGGGATGCTTGCTGTTTTTTCAAGTTAATTCCTGCAACCGTCAGTTCAAATGAAATCCTAGAATGCTTGTTAAATTGGTTCAGAACATATTATGGAACTAATTCAGGTATTGATGTAAAATTAATAACTCGATATAAGGATATTGAAGGAATATGAATATTATAATAAAGTTTTTCTTTATTTATCAATGATATAATATAACCTTTTTTATTACTAAATCATTAAAAATGATTATTTTTTCTCTGTTTATTTCATTTGTTTCAGAGTATAGTGTTAACACGGGATATCATGATGTAATGTTAAATTTTGAATACCAAACTTGTCACGATGGCTCCTATGTCCCGGATAATATGTGGCTGGATAGTCAACCAGATAATAAGAAAGGCAATGAACAATAGATACGGCTTAAATTATCTACAGATAGTAATATTAGATCTGGGTACAGAGATAATATGGGGATCACTATGAGTAACTTGCTTTGTGAAGTAAGTTTAAACATATCGATATATATGCACCATATTAACCATATAGTATATTGCCTATAATATATATATATATATATATATATATATATATATATATATATATATATATATATATATATATATATATATATATATATATATCTATATATGTATATGTATATTATATATATATATATATATATATATATATTAGAGCTGTAAAAAACTCGAAATATTTTTAGCCCGGGCTGACATTTTTTAACCCGGTTTGACTTGAAACCCGGGTTTAGCTTGAAATCGAGTTTAAACTCGAAAAACTAGCCAAAGCTCGGAAAGCTCGAATTTTGAGCCAAAGTTTAAAAACAAGCCTTCGAGCCTATGAAGAAAAAAGCTCGATTTTTATTATGAAAAAATTGTTTTTGAAGGATAAAAGTCACAAATAAAATGAAATAAATTTTAAAAATATTTTTAACAGCTTATTTTGCCACATAGCATACTAAAAATGCAAATTTAAACAAAAATTGCAAACATTTTTTTCTTTGCTTTGTTCAAAAATTGTGCTTTAGCTCGAATTATTTTTAAAAGCTCGTTTTTTTCGCGAGTCATTCACGAGCTCAACTCGAAAAAGCTCGTTTTCGAGCTAAAAGCTCGAAACCCGGGTTTACCATTTTCAAAAAAACGAGCACCCGAAGATTTTGGCCCGGGCGGGTGCTCGAACCGGTTTAAATTTACAGCTCTAATATATATATATATATATATATATATATATATATATTTATTTATATATACATATATATATATACAGGGTGACCGTAAAGTCTTTGAGGATGTTTAGACATAAAGAAAACACACAAGACTTACCGTAAAATTAACTTTTTATACATCAAATTAAAGCTTAGGATTTTACAATTTTGAAAATTTAAACAGTTTTAAAATCAAATAATTATTAACTTTACTAGAGGAGAAAAAGCAAAAAGTGAGATTTTGTCGATTTTTTTTTCTTTTTTTTTTTACTTTTTTACATTTTTTTTTTTTAAGAAACTTTACATTATGGTATCCTTACGTGGGCACCGTTGGCTGCGTGACAGACGTTCAGACGAACCTCTAGCTCGCGCCACACATTATGGAGCATTTGCGGCGTGATGGACTGGATGGTGGGGATGATCCTGGCCTCTGCTTCAGCTCTGGCATTTCATTCACTGGTGTTTTGAAGAATTTCCTTGACGTAGCCCCAGAGGAAAAATTCTGGAGGAGGGGGGGGGGCTGAGGTCAAGTTATCTTAAGGGTTCATGCAATAGGTCTATCTCGACCAATCCATCTACCTGGAAACACCGTACTACGTCAAGGAAATTCTTCAAAACACCAGTGAATGACAAGCCAGAGCTGAAGCAGAGGATCATCGCCACCATCCAGTCCATCACGCTGCAAATGCTCCATAATGTGTGGCGCGAGCTAGAGGTTCGTCTGAACGTCTGTAATGCAGCCAACGGTGCCCACGTAAGGATACTATAATGTAAAGTTTAAAAAAAAAAAAAAAAAAAAAATGTAAAAGAGAAAAAAAAAATTCGACAAATTTCACTTTTTGCTTTTTCTCCTCTAGTGAAGTTAATAATTATTTGATTTTAAAACTGTTTAAATTTTCAAAATTGTAAAAACCTAAGCTTTAATTTGATGTATGAAAAGTTAATTTTACGTTAAGTCTTGTGTGTTTTCTTTATGTCTAAGCATCCTCAAAGACTTTACGGACACCCTGTATATATATACCCCTAATGTGTCACTTTTATTTTACTAATTTACGATATTTGATATCTTTTCAGGGCCCAAATACCTAATCTTGGTTTAAAATGATGAACACAATTCGTCTTTCTTCTATTAAATTATTTAACAAATATTAATTGTTATTTGAATTTTCCTTTGAAATCATAAAAAAAATACCAATTTCTTTTAGCTGCAATGCAGTATAAATTTTAATAATATTTTGTATTATTATATAAATAAATAAATAAATAAATAAATAAATAAATAAATAAATAAATAAATAAATAAATAAATAGATAAATAGATAAATAAATAAATAAATAAATAAATAAATAAATAAGTAAATAAATAAATAAATAAATAAATAAATAAATAAATAAATAAATAAATAAATAATAAAATAAATAAATCAATAATAATAATATTAACAATCTTTATTGCAAAATAGGCAAATAGTGCAGTTAGGGCCAAACAAAGGCCCTATTACTGAACCAACATTGGACACTAAAAAAAAGTATACCATTATTTATTATTATTTCAATGCGTACAAGTAAATTATTACAAAATAAATTTTTATTATTATCTCTATCACTATTTATTATTATTTCATTATCAATTAACCTAATTTTTTTACATTGGTTGTAAATATAATCAAGTTTTATGTAAGCATATATATATATATATATATATATATATATATATATATATATATATATATATATATATATATATATATATATATATATATATATATATATATATATATATATATATCGATGCCTCCACGTCAAAAGCGAGCATCCACACTTTCCAGATTTCCGACAAAACGACTATCTACACTTTCCGAGCAGTGCTGTAACTCGATTATCGGCCATAAGCTTAACATTGCAGATGCTCGGCGGCGGAAAGTGTAGATAGTCGTTATGTCGGAAATCTGGAAAGTGTAGATGCTTGCTTTTGACGCGGAGCCATCAATATATATATATATATATATATATATATATATATATATATATATATATATATATATATATATATATATATATATATATATATATATATATATATATATATATATATATATATATATATATATAAATATATATATATATATATATATATATATATATATATATATATATATATATATATATATATAAAATATAAGTAAAATCTGCTATACATGGTGTCCAGAAAATTTGTAGAAAAAGTAAACAAATATTAGAAGCCTAAACTAAAAGTTATTTTGTAGATACCAGATGAAAGCATAGAATCCACTTTTTTTAGAAATGGAAATAGAATAAACAGGGTGATATGCTGTGCTAACAAAAGTTAAAAAAAATCATTTTTTTTTAAAAACGCCATCAGAAATTTTCTTATGTATTACAATTTTAATTCTTTTAACCTTTATGCTAAAAATTCTCAGTTACTTGTCTCCGATGCTCATAGCATTTTCCCTTGTATGACAATTTGATATCAATTCTACTGTTATTAAAAATTGATTGTGAGAGTGAGAGAGGGAGAGAGAGAGACAGAGAGAGAGAGAGAGAGAGAGAGAGAGAGAGAGAGAGAGAGAGAGAGAGAGAGAGAGGCAGAAAAATCTTTGGATATGTTTACTCTTTTTTTAATTTCTTTAATAAAAAATTAGGCAAAAAACCAACATTTAAAAACTGGAAACTACGGCAATTTTAAAATGAAGACTTTTTTTAGTGTTTACAGTATTTTTTTGCTTTCTCATGAGGCACTGCCCGGACAGTATCGTATAAATTTGGCAGCTCAAATACATTTTTAAGAATGTCCTCTATTTTAAAATATGAACCATTGCAAAATTTTTAATTCTTATATTATAACGATAAGGTAGATGATGCACACCCATTACAAATGGACTGAATGGAATTATTGCTCCATTTTTTTTGTAATAACTCATTATTTTTTTCTCTGTGTTAAGGTTTACGAGACAATCGGTAATCACATTGAAATAGGATAATATATTATTTATTGCTGTACAGTCTAGACTGCGATCAAGACAAATCTTTTATAATTTGTTACTTTGCATGTTTTATTGGTTCAGATTTTAAATATGATTAACTTCAGTGAATTGACATATACTTCCAACTTGTTTTTTTTTTTAGAAAATGGATCAGCATAAACATTACTTAAATTTTAAGTTAACAAATCTTCAGCAAGCAATTTACAATGCTTCGGGCTGATGCATATTTGTTCAGATTGATGTGTATCATCATTCATCATACTATTACTAAAATAATGAGAGATGTTATCATTGCTAAAATTGCAAGTTTCATCAGTCTTACTAATTATTTGATTATTACTCAATTGATTACTTATTGATTGATTGTTACCTTAAACATCAATGCTTACATTAACTTTAATTTATATTGGAATTATCTCAACATTTTTTTAAGCGAGTGTACAGATGACGCTGGAAGCCAACATAAGTAGAAAAGAAACCATTACATGGCTTATGGAAACAAGGAAATTCTCTAAGCCTGTTTAAATTATTTACGTGAAATCTATAATGTTGAATTGCGACAGGCACTTTATTATTCGTCATATGACATTCACGACAACGTAACATTTTGATTTCTAATTTCTTAAAATTTCAGCAAAAGTAATTTTATGCTAATTATTATTCATATAAATATTAGTTAAGTCAAACTTTGCATTAAATTGCATAAAAACTAATTAATTATACAAAATTTACATATACACAAATTTTACTATAGTTTTTACTGTCATACACGAAAAAAACAAACATGTTTTTTTATTATAATGAATTTTAATTATTCTACTAATTAGATTTCTAATACAAAAAACAATAGCGTGTAGTAAATGTTTTTGATTGTGTAATACTGTTTCTAATGTTTCTTATACTGTAATGTGCATCATTACAAAAATTATGCTATAATGCAAAATGTAGCTAGAAATTTACTATACCTAAAATATTATGTTGTTCTATCTGCATGCATTAAAGAAATTGTTATTGTTTTTTCAAAACAATGTTACTTTTGTTTAGCAGAACTATGTAATATTTATATTATACTGTTGTTTCCATACAATAAAATAATAATAATAAAAACAAAGAAAGAAACAAATAGAACAGTAAAAAAAAAATAACACTAATAATAATGATAAAGAAATATTGAAAACAAAATATTTTTTACATTGAAACAATAACTTATTTATGGTGCACCACGGCAAGAATAAATCTTGTTATTTATGCGAAACTTATAACAGGAAAGAAAATTTAAACTAAATTAAAGCAATATTATTAATTACTCTGTAAAACATAAGATTTATGCTATAGAACACATTTACTATTAAGTGTAGCATAATTTTTCTGTAACGAATAATTTACATTGAAAACGAGCTAGCCTAAATATAAAATATTTATTTTTGCCCGATTATAATATCAATACAAGTATTAGATATGCAAAATTAAAACAGTATTATTTATTCTTTAAGGAAAAATCTATTTATACTCTAAGGAATAATTATTAAGTAAGACTTAAAAGTTTGCTATAAACAAATTTTGCTGTTAATGTGCTAAAAATATTTATTATTTTTATTGGAATTAGTATTAATTATTTTTTTTTTTTGGACAGTTGTATTTTCTAACCGATATTTTGTAGAGATTGACAAAATATATTTCCAATAGGGTAAGGTTTTTTCAGTTCCATTTCATAATTAAAGTTCTGTATAAATTTCCACAACCAAACACACGCAGCAAGATATGCTGCATGAAGTGCATAAAATATTTTATAGAAGGTATTAGGAATTTCTGTGAAAGGGTTTGTGCCTGGGAAAGTGTAACTTACTTTATCAATTTAAAATATGGTACACAGTGGGGGCTCTTTGATTGTTACTATGAACTGCCTGGGTCAATAAATATTCCTATTCTTATTCTTATTCTTAGGTGTCCTACTACAATGATGAATGCTTGCAGAGATGTCTAGAATTTGTCACAACATTCTCTCAGCTTCTTTTTCTCTTCATCCACTTGACATTCAGTCTACAATAAAAAATAAAGAAAAAGAGAGATTAGTTATGAATACGAAAATGTTGCATATTAAATTTATGTTTACTGAACGTAAAAATTGTGATTTTTTTTAAATATATAACTATCAATTTGAATTTATCAAACATTGTTCCTTATGGTGATTTGCCTTTTTAAATTGCGTAAAAAAGAAATTTGTAGACAAAAAAGTGAAAAAGGTTAAAACATGACGCAAAATTAAAACAAAAATTATAATTAAATAATGATCAAAATTACTACGAAAAAACATGATAATTTTACAGCTAAAGTTAAGCGCTATTTTTGCATTAATTTAGCAAGTAAAAAAGTGCTAAAATGCAGAATCAAGCTTCTTTGAGTAACTATTCGTATGCACCTTGCAGTTCCTTTAGCTCTAGATGCTGATTAGCTATGCGTTAGGCAGGCAAAATGGTAGCAAACGCAGAATAGTAGAAAGTGCTGCATGAAGTGCACTAGTTTTATTTTCTGAAACAAAAAAATTTATATACCTTATATTAAAATAAAAATACAATATTGTCTAACAATAACTATACATTTTCTATAATTTTAGCTTGAGGACTCTTCTAATGGGCTTAATCCACAATTTTTTTTGAAGTTTTACTAACGTTTCCAATCTTTTTTTGTGCTCTGGATGTGAATTTAAGAAGTCTTGTTAAAGCTGTGGAAAAAATGACGTTTGTAACTAATGTTGTAGAATCAAAGAGAGAGAGAGAGAGAGAGTAACTTTCCAGTATGTATTAATTTGAACCCTTGAGGTTTTTCAAAGTTGTTAAAATATGCATTAATAGGATTAGAAGATTCATCTGCTAATAATTTTTTATATCTGACAACGCGTGTCTTTTCCCATGACTTTAAAAATAAATTGCTGAACTAATTTTAAGGGTTTTTAACAACATCAAAAGCAAATTTTAACACAGCTTCTTAGTTTGTAGGGAGATCATCAGAAGAAGATTCTGAAGTCTCATTCACTTCCAGTTCGGGTACAGAACCATTCAATTCTAGTAAAAAAGCAAAGAAATTTCAATTAAAATAACAAATAAAAATTAATATATATATATATATATATATATATATATATATATATATATATATATATATATATATATATATATATATATATATATATATATATATATAAATATATATATATATATATATATATATATATATATATATATACATATAAATATATATATATATATATATATATATATATATATATATATATATATATATATATATATATATATATATATATATGTATGCATAATAAATACACTTAAATTTAAAAAAAAACTTTCCTATTTTAATTTAATATGTATTTATGCTAGTCATACATTATGAGTAGTAGCATAGAGTAGCATAATTCCTATTCATTACAGCATTATACATTAATTTTGCTGCCTTAAGCATTGCGTATTTTTTTATGAAAAATAAGGTGCTTTAGCCCCATCCCGATAAAGAATTACAATCGTTTTGTTAGATAATTTGGTTTGCAAATGCAATACTTTTTTGCTGTTACCGTTTATTAGATGCTCTACATTTTCTTCGGTTATAAACGTGGGTTGGTAATATTCTCTTAAAGCAATTCGTCATTTCATTTACATTAAACTAAGTACTCGTCTCTTCACTTGGAAAATGTTGGATGATTTGGCTAGTAATACCTTCGTATAATCCTCTTGATCAACTAAAATAAAAATTAAAATATTAAAAATATATATTGAAAAAATATTTAATCATATGCCATGCTCTACTGTATATAAAAAGTTTCAATATAATTTTGTTTTTCTTTACAATAAATTTGAAAAAATAATGACACTATTTCCAATACAACGGATCTGAAGGTTGATACAACCCACTGCCACAAATTCAGTACGGAAACGACAAAAAAACTGATGAATGTAGATTAAATGGTTTCATTGTGAAACCTTATTGCAAGCTGCAAAAATTAATAATAATTATAATTTTTTACAATGTTGTTTACATGTCGTGAAATTATGTTCATTGAAAATTGCATTTTCAAATTAAAAAAGAAAATTTGGTATAATTAATTCGGAAAAAGTAAATCAATTAATCATTAAAAAACAATTAAATGATTATTTTTTTTATATAATTTTTTTCCTATTTTCCTATTTTCAAATAATTTAGTAATATTTACAGTGGGTTATTAGAATTAAAACAAAAATGGCACTATATTATAATAATATTAGTACAACATTATGTGTTCTATTTGTATCTATTGTTATAGCCGCGTCAATGTTTCTTACAAGACGTTGTGGTCCCACTACGCAAATATGGTAGGAGAGTTACAATTCCTCAATAGATGTACTCTGCACGGCGTAGCTCGACAGGATATCAATCCCAACGAAGCAGCACGCTCCAAGCGCTACTTTGCCAAATCATTTATTTCTACAGTAATGCTGACTAGGTATATTTGCGAAAAACTGGCTCTTCTCCACCTTATTGGCAATGAAATCATTCCTGACCATCAGATGGTCTAAGATCTCTCTGTAAAGTATAATCACAAGCTCCATCTCAAGCAAGAAGGAGTATTGTCTCAAACTCACAGCTTTCGTCAACCCACTTTCTCCGATGATTTGGAAAAAATTCTCTTCGATTTCATTAACTCGCCACAGAAGCTAAACCCTTTAAAAAAGGATCCTCTCACAAAAAGGGCAGAAATCTCTTTTGACTTCGTATCACCATCTCTGCTCTCATCTTCCAGTAAAGAGGCGCTGCTGAAGTCTCCACCAGTGACCGACATGTCTGCTGCGGCCAAGAGAGCAGAACTAAGCAACTTCATTGCTCAACATGAGAAACCACCACAATTTTTCAGTATTCCTCTGCATTTCAGCATCTTGCTTGCCACCTCCACAAAAAGTCTTGCGCCATATCAAATTACTACATAGGCTAAAACTAGTGAATATTAGTGTTACAACGTCACAGTCTAACCTCAGGTACTTAACCAAGCCATCCTGGAAGACTCTTCAAAAAGTACCCCTCTTCTAGCAACAAGGGATTTAGGCCATACACAAGCAGCTTCCAGAGGTTTCCACCAAACCAAAATTTGTGAGAGAACGCAACAACCACTAAATTTAGCGCTTAAAAGAAGAAGCTAAAACTACAGGTATTGAACCTATCCTTCCATCTTTCTCATACTTCTCAAACAAAAAAGTCATAGTAAAAAACAGAAAGATGAAAGATACAAACATAATAAAACACTTCTTCACGTCTTCAATGCCAAATACAACATGGATAAGAAGGAGAAAGTAAATGAAGAGGAATTTGATCCCACAAGACCACAGCTGAATTAAAACTGTCTCTTTCTCATGTTTTAATACATGTGTCTATTTGTTTTTGTTTAAAAACTATATTTAAAATAGCATTTGCACTTATGTCTATTTTAATGTTTTACTTGTTTTAGTGAGTTTTGTGAAGTAAAGAATAACAAAAAACAAAACGTTTAATATATTGCTCAGGTTTTATTTTAAAATTAAAGTTGCCATAATAGGAGGGGAGCATGTGTAACCTCGTAAATTCGGTTTAAAATCTCAAACCGCGTAAACACTTAGTAAACCGTTGCGCTTACTGAAGCCGCTAGTGTACAAGATTTTGAGCCGGCTTGTTATTGATCCTCATGAAACAAACTTTGTCATTCCTTATTTTGTTTTAACGTCGTTTTTGCATATTCCTAATATATAATAACATAACTCAGTGATTTTGAATTCAAGTGCTTACTATTAAGTTTCATTGTGTCAAATCATCATAAGAGAAAATGTCGTAAGTATTCGTATAAAGTATGATGTTTATTTACAATAAATATTTTAATGATGGTTTTGTTTTCTCTCGTGTTACGAAAGCACAAGAGCAAAGCAGCTCGGCTTTCGGGAGGCATTCGGCTTTGGAAGACAGCGCAGATGAGTCGCGTTTCTCGCATACGCATTGTCCCACATTTTGATTGAAAAATTATTTTTTATTAATTTGTGATGCAATGCGAATTAATAATTGTATTTGGCAAGAACACTATTGTAGTAGACTCCGAGTGGACAAGGTTTGGTTTGTGTATACTACAGTCATGTTTGCATAAGTCATAAGCATTTTTCTCTCGCGGGTTCCGGCTGGACACGGTTTGGTTGGAACAAGTGAGATAATCGTGACTTGCATAATAATATAATCAACACTGGGCGTGTGTACGTTATTTGATTATCGTTATCAATTAACATAGCTAGGGTAAACAACCCCAGTTGGGTTTTCTTATTATTTTCACTTAGTGTTTGAGGAGAAATAACATAAGAGTCTGATTATGTAATATCGCCAATTTGTAATGTTGTATTAACCTGTCAAAATAGTTTGGTCATAATTAAATATAAAATAAAAAGTATTATTATATTCATAATTTTGGTAACCATACTTTTATTTATCAAATCTACAAGCTTCCTTTCTCCTAAGCCAACGCACGTAGCAGCCATTGAACATTCACATACCCTAGACTTTGGATTTAATAGGCATTTTTCTTAACTTCATTCTATTTCCTATCATAAATTAGTACAGGAGAAAAACAAATTCATGCATATCACAAGGCTGCGGTCAACATTTTTCTAAATATGAGAGTTTAAGGAGACATTTTTAAAAGCATTTTAATTGTATTAAAACAAACGTTGTGCACACAAATAAATAGAAAAGTGATAAACAGACACAAAAAATTAAAAATTTACTTAAACTTGTTCCATTGAAAGAATTTATGAAAGTGATTATTACGATGACCAATATTAAGTTTTATCTATAGACAAACTTTAAAATATTATAGTCGGTCTTACCTTAAAACATTAGCTGTTAAGTATTGTGATCCTAAAACTACTCGAGAACAAGTGCAGTGCCAAGTTACTTTTACTACAGAAGTTTTCTCTTGCGACTCTATAGTAACTGCAACAAAAGACCTCTTAAATATACTTAGTAACAGTAATTTAGATACGAGTCAGTTGCACAAAGCAAATGAGCTACTTTAATTATTTAGTGATCCATTGCAGACATTATCAACAGATTACCGTCAAAAACATCATTATGAAACAATAGGTTCTGTTATTGTTTTTAATTCCTAGACAATAGTAATATGTCCGCAAAAAAAAGCAGTGAAGAAGAGCAAATGCCTTCAAAAGGCTAATTTTTTACCTGGAAAATATACGACTTTTCCCAACTTCCTAATGTTTTTACTATAATAGTAAATTTTACTGAAAAGACACAAAAAAATAATATTGGAGTTTTAACTTCTTATATAAGTAGCATTATTTGGTTGAAGGAAATTGAAAATTTTAGAAGGAAAATATATTTATATATGTTTTCTCTATATCTAGATGACTTTGAACCTAATAACGCCTAAGGAATCATAGTACTTTCTATAAAATTGGTGGTGTCTATGTTACAATACATACTTCATTTTACAGACGATACAAAAAAGAATGGCCTTTATGACACAATTAAACCTATATTACAAAGCCTTATTAATTTTAATAAAAATTGAATTAATAAAAAATTAATGGGAAAGAAAAAATTTAAATAAGCTTTTATACATGATGATTATTTGCGCATGAATGAGATGTTTTCAATGCCTGAAAGCCTTGTTGGTCATCACTATTGAAGGTTTTGCGCCGCTGATAAAAAGAAATGGCTAAATTATGTGTTAAAGTGGCAGCATATATGAAAACTGCAGCAAATTATGCGGAAGAAGTAAAAATAATAATGTTACTCAGACAGGTATTAAACAAAAATCATGTTTTCGGAATGACGAGTTACAATTCGATATCACATTAAATTTTGTCTCCAATAAATTACATGACTTGTTATTAGGGACATGTAAATACGTGACAGCCTATGTTCTACTTCATTTAATATGTCAGAGAAAAATGTTTACTATCGAACACCTTATTATCAAAATCAAAATTCAATATTTTGAATTTGGGGATATTGACAAAAATAAGCTAACTTTATTTAATTTAGACAAATTAAAAAATTATCTATAAAAATTTCAGCATCTGAAATACATAATTTTGTTCGTTACAGTATTTTAATTTTTGGTGACCACGTAAAAACTGATTGTGTAGCATGGAAAAATTTTCTCTTAATGCGAAAAATTCTTTTATGTTGCACTGCATCATCGATAAAAATTAGTGATATAGATATGTTAACTTATTTAATTGAAGAACTATTTATATCGCTCTATGGCCCCTTATAACCAAGTTTTCTTTTTTTAGACACAGTATCATATAATATTTATTAAAAATTCAGGATATTTAGGAGGTAAATATGTATAATGAGTAATATAATAGAAATGATGTTTACCCGTTATATTATTAATTCAATTACATACAAACAATCAAAATTATTTAAGTTGATAGTTTATATGTAACAAGTAGCAAAAGAGTTATAAAAGTTAGTAACATATTTTTTTATTATTAATTTTTTTTATTCTTATAGAGCTCTTGACTACACAAACTGCTTCGGGTGATAAAAAAAGAGATATAAATTTTAAGGGAGAGCAAGATTTATATCTAATTTTTGGTCCCTCGAAGCAGTATATATAGTCAAGTTCCGTAACAACTTACACCTTTTGTTACATGTGTCAAAAAATGAGATGCACATATTTTGAGAAGGAAATTAAAAATCTTATATCAATAGTTTATATTTATTAATGAATATTTCAGTGTTAAGTAATTATACTAATTATGAACAGATATGTTAATATATGCATCAATGGGACAGTAGTCGATTAGATTAGCAATATGTATTATTACTTCAGTTTCTAATATATTTTCTATTTCTAGAACGCCACAATTTTTAGTAAATTTACAATTATATAAGTACGTTATAAAATAAATTTGATCATTTTGAGAAATGATTTTTTGAATTTGAGCATAAACTAATTTATGCGTTAAAGAATGTTGTTAGTTAGCACATCTCAATTTTAAAATGTGTACCATTAACTTTATTATCATTTACATACACGTTCGAACTTTTGCATGTATTTAAATGAGCCATATTTAATTCTGTTTTATTACTAAGAACATAAGATTGAATTTCAAATTTATATTACGAATATTTTATAATATTTTGAGATAAATTTTCAGAAGTGTTATATGCAAAGTTCAATTGTTGCTTGTTTGCAAAAGTCTTTGTAATAGCTTTAAAATTATTTTAATTTTTGGCAACTTTTTTAAAAATCCTGTGTTTAGATTCAAATCTCATAGAAAACAATCTGATTAAAGGTCCAAATTGAAGCTTGAATAAAGGATAATGACGCTTTGTGCTAAGGTTTAAGTTGTACATTGGAAAATGTTCCTGATCTTAATTTTAAATATTTTATTACAATAATGTGAAATTGAGCTACTTGATCATGACGTAATGTAGGAGCACAGGATATTTCACAAATTTGTTTCAGCAATTAATACGTATGCCAGCTGACATTATAAATTTTTTAACTAACGAGTAAATAATTAAAGAAAATAATCGAATAAAATTACAATTTACACTCGCCGAACCATTTAATTTTAAAGCATTTAATTTTATATTTATAGGTTCATTTATTTTGTCACTATTGACATAAATAAACGTAGAAATGCGTCTATTGAGTGCATCGTAATTAAATCATTTTTTCTTTACAAGGCAACGTATTATAAGACACATTTTATGATTTATGGCCCCTTGGAATAAATCATGATGTATACAAACAGGCGTTTTAGAATGGGTGATATGGAAGTTAATTAAATTATTTAAAAGTGAATCAATAACCACACTTTTTCATGTTTTAATTCTTACGTGTTTTTTGTTTAATGTTATTTTTTATAAGTCATAACCGTTCTAGAGCGACCAATTAGTTACCAATGGGTCACCATAAAATGCATCTCTACGTATTTCACAAAATCGGCAAAAATAAAAACAATTAAAAGATTGAACAAAACTACCAGCTATTGCAGCCCCCAAGTTATCACCTATAAGAAATCGAAGTTTCGGTATATACGTTACATTACGTTATTCCTGTCCTAGCTAAATATTTTAAGTCAACTACAAGTTTATGAAAAACTTTGGTATTAATATACTTGCTAGCTAACTTTACTTATAGTACAAGAATAAGGTGTATAATTTTCAGTCTATTTCGGAACACTGAAAGTAAATTTCCTATTTTAAAATACACTGCTAGTGTTTTGTAACAACAGTTTTCCCCACCAAAAGGGTTTGCTGTTTCTTACTCATCTGCACAAATTACTAAATCAATTTCTTTCCTATTTGCTTCCATTTTTGTTATATTTTGTTTTGTTTACTTCACTATCAGTGTAATCGAATAATATATTATTAATACATGGGTTATTATCATCCCGACAAGTTTCAATAAATTTTGTTTTTGCTAGTAAAACTTGTAACGTCTTTCGTATTGGAATATAATAATATGTTTTGTTTTTTTATTTATCTGTTTTACCTAGTAAAACTTCTTGAGGTTCAATAAAGTCATTTTTTCTATAATATTTACGACGCAAATGAGATGTGCCTAAGTAAGACATGTAATCTGATGTTTTTAAATTTTTAAAATTTAAATTATAATATATAACATCACAAAATAAACAATTTTTAATAAATTATCTGTGCCTTCAACCTTAATATTGTGCTTCTGAAGTTCATTTTTTATATTTATTTTAATATTATTATGAATTATTAGGGACATAATTTTAAGATCAAGTGCTATAAGCTAAACAGTTGAACTTTTTAATAAATATTGTGATTCTAGTTTTATTAAGAACTTTGCAAATTGATCAACAAGAGCTTGCGTCATTATTTTTAAGTCTAAGTTTTGGTCGTAATTATCATTTATTTTATTTAAATCAGTATCAAACATATCATAAGTTTCATCATCAGCCAGTGGTAAATTACTATTGTTGCATAAAATAAGAATGCTTTGAGTAATAAACGTATTTGTAGATATATTATTTAACGGTTGGTGTGTTATATTTAAGCAGTCTCCTTGTTTTTTATGTCTGCTTAGGTCCATAGAGAAACTATTTCTATTATACGCAACGTATTTACAGTAAGAATGCGGACAAGAGAGAGAATTTAGGTTTTGAAAATGATTTTTTAAATGTAAAATAAGGTTTGATTCAAGTTGAAAGTTTTTGTCACAGTTAGGTGCATGACAACGGAAAAAACGTGCCTCCAATTCATTTTCTGCAATTAAAATTATACTTCTTTTATAATCTCGATAAACATGACTTTCATAGAGCTTAATTTTAAAAAAAAAATCCGGTTACGGACATCTAAAGTACAAAATTTTTATTTTGAACGTGTAATTTAATATGGTTTTTGTATGATAAAATATTTGTTAACGTATTTTTGCAATCAAAGCATTTAAAGCTTGGACTTGGTATAATTTCCAAGCCAGCAACAAGTAATAAAATCATAATTTAAATTAAAGACATTTTATTGCTAAAATTACTACATTTCAAACTACATTTGCTAACAATTTTTTTACTCTCTCGAGTTTGATTTTTTATTTTAAAATTAAATAATCCTATACGGAAACGATAAGTTGATAATATATGTACACCCATTTTCTAAGACAAATATTATATGTATTCATTTTAAAAATGTGTAAGTTAACTTTTACCTTCTTTTTTTTTTTTAAATATTCACTAAAAGCACTTTTTTAATATGATAAAAAAGAAAACTAATGTTTGAATAGATAAAAAATAGTAAAATCACAAGTCAAAACAGACACATCCAGCGTTTGTGTTTCTAACTCAGTGACTGAATGCTTGAGAAAGATTCTAAAGCGAGGGGGCGAGAAGATGAGCAGAAACGATACAAGCAGTTTTAGGAAGAAAAAATACTTTTAGAAAGTGTTTGTAGGGGACGTTTTTCTTAGAAAATGTACAGACCATCGCAAAACGTTATTTAGTGTTAAAATTTTATTATTTTATTTACAGAATAAATTAAAATTAAATTCATCGTTTTAAAATTAAGTTAAGTAGATAATAGCAAAAATGTAAAACTAAAAGAAATTAAAATAAATAACTACACGTTAGTTTCAAGATTGTTTGTAAACTCACCTTTAGTTTACCTGTGCTACCTATTTTCAATTTTTTATATACGTGTGTATTATTTATTTTATTTTCGTGTGATATTTTGTCAGTTTTACGTAATCGTTTATTTATATTATACATTAGCCAGTGTATGGAATACAATTTTTTTATTTAAATGCATTTCAATTTTTGTTATAATTAAATGTAAAAAAGTTGTATTTGAATAAATTTCTACATAGATTAAATATTATTTTACTTTACAATTCCAAAGTTTCTTTCTTTATTTACTTTTCTCAGGTATAAAACAGAAAAATATCACAAATTTTTTACCCTAATAGCAGTGAGCTCTGTGGTTGTTGTTTTCTACAGGTTTACAATTCTAATACTTAAATTCGTAGATTTCACATGTTAGGCCAGCGTATAAATAATAAAATTCCGTTGTAAATTTATTTAAAACACGAAGTTTAAAATAGTTTACTTGAAAAAATTAAAATTTATAAAAAGCTCGAATATTAAAACATTTACAATTAAAAACGTTAAACACGACTTTATTTTAAACTTTTTTTGTGTGTACGCAAAATTGTAGTACCTATTTTTGTCCGTGTGGTATATTCCATTAAGGGTTGTATTTAGATGTCTTTTTTGTAAAAATTAAAAACATGAACCTCAATACTCTATGATGCCATTTAAAAGTTAACAGTAACAGCTACCTATGATACAATTTTTAATACAGGTGACCATCAGATAAGAGAGAATTTTTTTTGAAATTATTATGTGCTATTATGGAACTTCCTCTTCAAGAAATCATAGTTTTAAATTTAGCATGGTAACCACCCAGTTTTGTTTTACATTTTCTAACTTATTCTAACTTATTCGAATGTATCACTGGATAAAATTTCAGATTTTTCTTTCTTAATAATTTTTAAGTTAAATGTACCTGATTTCCCGCCTTCAAAGCGTAGCATACGTTGAACAAAAACATTGTGTAATATCCTAACAAACCTGAAAATCAATGTTGATTTAGATATTGTCATTGATTTAAATTTTATTTTCCAATCGGGCACTGACGTCGGAGCTCGTTTAGCTTTACGCACGCGTACAACAGGTGAGATATGACGTCATAAACCCTTAACTGCCCGATTTGTAAATGAAACTAAATTAGAAAACAATGACTAAATCCAAAGCAACGTCGATGTTCAGGTTTGTAATGTTATTACACAACTTTTTGTTCACGGTGTTTTACGCCTGAAACGTCTGGAACACCTTGAACACAAAACTTGCCTAATATCCTAACATACCTAAATATCAACATTATTTTGGCCGTAGTAATTGATTTATAATTTATTATCCATTCACAAAATGTTAGTTGCAGGTTTACTACGTCACAGCTCGCCTGTTTCCGCGCACGTGTACCAAGCAAACTGTGACGTAGTAAACCCGCAACTGACATTTTGTAAATGGAAAATAAATTAGAAATCAATGACTCTTATGTTGATATTTGGGTATGTTAGGATATAAGCCAAGTTTTTTCTTCCAGGTGTTCTACGTGTTTAAGCGTTTTCATAATAATTTAATATATTAAAATACTGAATTAAAAGCATTTATTACTTCATGTTAAAATTATGTATAAAATTTAAATTTATAATTATAATTCAAAAATTTGTAATATGCACTATTATTGATATACTATTATTGAATACTTTAAATTAAAAATAGTTTCAAATACGTTATTAATTTTTGGCTTCGTTTTATATTTTTTGTCTAAGCTAAAAGCATTTCAACATAATTTATGTTTTATTAGTAAATTTTGTTTCCATGTTTAGAAAAACTTTCTATTCAAAAGTTAATAATGGAAATTTGATATGATAAAATCTTTAAAAATATATTTCTATTGTTTGTTTAAATATAATATAACATAGAAATCAAACAAATAATGCTTTCAAATATTTCAAAAATCATTCAGAGAATTAGCGGTTATGAAATGTGGTTTAAATTTTTAACATTTTGTTTCTTCATTTATATAGTAAGAAATCTAAATTATTATCTAGCATAAGTTTTTATTTGCTTATTTGCAAACAATATAATTATTTTTCTAAAATTCATAGATTTAAGCCTTTTTTTAAGACTTAAAACTTTAACTCTATATATATGTGTGTGTATATATATATATAGATATATATATATATATATATATATATATATATATATATATATATATATATATATATATATATATACATACATATATATATATATATATATATATATATATGTATATATATATATATATATACATATATATATATATATATATATATATATATATATATATATATATATAATTATAAATGGGATAAAATCAATAATTTTTATATTGATGTGATAAGTCAATATAAAATTTAATTTCATGGTAGTAGCAAGTAGTGAACAAGCTAAGCAAGCGACAATACGTCACTCGCTGCAGCCATGAGTGATATAGATTAATTTTTTTTCGACAATATTAAAATTATTTTTTTCCCATTTAGATAATAGGGATTACTTTGTTTTAATTTTTTATTTAATATAATAAAATATTGATACAAAAGAAAATGCAAATGCTACTGCACATGTTTAAAATAATAATAAATTCAAACAATAATAAAAGCATATCGTAAACAATAATAATAGCAATAAAGATTTCTTTTAAATATATATCGATGTTATTGCCAACAAAATGTATTCTTGTTTTTGGACACATAAAGTAAAATGTGTAATGTTTTATGTCACACGAGAAGTTATAGCTGAGTGGCGAAGGCAGTTGACTGGTAACTGTGTATAATGTTAATAGATAACTTAATTATACCAAAAAATTCTTGATGAAAGCTACTGGTCTGTTGGTGACGTGTATTGCGGGTCACAATTAAATTGATCAAATGTGCAACAAAATATAACTTCCACACGGAAAAATGTATCTAAAGAGTTACTATTTAGACTTTTTTCATAATAAATTCGTTAGATACATACTAAACTTTTTAGAATCTAAAGAGTTAACTATTTACCGCTAATGAAATGGCGTTTGTACTCACGAGTTACTCTTTAGACTTTTTGCAAAAGAGTTATTGTTTAGTACTAAAAAGATATTGATATGTATCTGTATAATTTTGTCTCTATCGCGTCAAAACGTTTCAAGTGAATTATCACAAGTTCGCCAAACGTTCCATCTACATAGGAAATACTGTGTCAGATGGAACGTTTGACGCGCTCGTGATAATTTCACTTGAAACGTTTTGACGCGATAGAGACGATTTCTTAAATTTATGTTTTCCGTGCAGGATACAATAAATTGAAAGGCAATAAAAAAATTAAATAACGATGTTCTCTTAGGATTTCTTTTCTATAGAAATATCTTAACTGTGTACTCCTCACCGATTATAGGTTCGAACCACTACTGGGTGCTTACGTCAAGTGTGTGTGAGAGCACTTTTTTTTTGTGAGATCGTCATTTTTAGGGGCAAAAAACAGGGTTCATGAACAGTAGTAATATGACAAGTAAAAAAAATGTATAAAGTATCATTCACATGACGCGTAAATTAGACGCGCGTCGATGCGCGTAACAAAGTAGCAACAATGTAAATAAATGAGGCCGTTCACATGGTTTTTGAAAATTGCATGTGAATGGCTCCATTTGGTTACATTGTTCCAGGTTTTAACGCACGTCGACGCACGTCAAATTTACGCGTCATGTGTAAAATGCTTAACTCGAGCGAAATCTATACATTACGTTCGGAAATGACTTACACATTTTACTGACCTTGTTAAAAAACAAGAAACACGATTGCTCGCAACAACATAGATATGTAACATATTACGTAACTTAATAATTTGTCACAAGTATTTTATTCTATAGCACTTATTTACTAATGCATCGTAGCGCAAATCTTTGTATTTTTTTAACATAGATACAGGCCGAATCACAAACTAAGTCAAAAAGCTCCAAAAATCTGCAAAATGCGTTAAGAAGTTTGCAAGGTGTTTTACGTAACATGGGGACATTTACAAGATCTTTGCGAGAACTTCAATTAGTTTTAATGCAAGTAAAATATCATAGACAGCATGTAGGTGAGTATTATTAGGGTATTAATTATTTAAGGAAGAATTGATATAAGTTATAAGTTATATATTGATTATCAATATCATATATCATATAACTATATATATATATATATATATATATATATATATATATATATATATATATATATACGTCATGTAAAATGAACAATCAGTTAACAAAGTTGAATAACCAATATTAATTTAAAATGTGTTCTCAAAAAAGGATTAACTATATTTTGAATTAGAAAAAAATGCTATTTCATTTAAAAACTGGATGCTAAAATATACATTTTCATAATATTGTTATTTTTTCAGTACCATAACTTATAGACTTTTTACCTCTCATGTTTAAGAGCTGCCATTTTGTTGGTCAGAAATACATAGGCCAGCATAGGTAAAACGTAATTTTTTTTAAAACAAAGAAGCTTCAAAGCTCAATGAAAGACTTATTTGTAGAATCTAATAAGCTACAAGAATATCAAAAAAATTTGTTGAGTCAAATTAAACTTTGAATGTAATTACAAAAGGGAACTGATGTTATTTTTATGCTGGGCAATGTATTAGGCACCGCAAACATGGCAACAAAGCGCAAAGACACAAACATGTAAAGTTTTTATATATTTAAAATATATAAAACTATAAAAAGAAACAATTTATATATAATTTATATTCATTTTATATTTCACCAAAGTTAAGTTGGTCAGTTATCATTCTGTCAGTTATTTCCTGATTTAGAAATTAAGAATTAGAATTTAGAATTTAATGGATGAAAAGTATATAGCATGTTAATTTTGTTTTTCTGATCTAAAACTTAAATTATAACAGATCCATTATCAGCTCAACTTATGCCACCAAAATTTCATAAAGATCAAGAGGTAAAATAAAACTAACGTTTTCACATGATGTATATTATAATACAAGGTGGTCTAATACGAATACGCCATTTTATTGTCGCCAGAACTCGGTTTTCTTCGTAAAGCTTGTAACTTTAACATACATAATACCAACGAAGCTGAAGATAACAAAAGGCATCGACTGCGCATTTCGTGCGTCTGCTGTAAGATTGAAATCTTTATTTCCGGTATTTTTTCACGTTTTGATGGTGGGAACATATTAACATGTGTAATTTTTTTTTGAAAAAATGGAAAAAATTACCGGAAATAGATCTCGTCTATCGGGCAAATTCGGAAAAGACGAATGAAATTTGCAGTTGTTGCCTTACGTTACATTCTGCTTCGTTGAATAGTACAAAGTGAATGTCAACAAAGCCACTTGGTCTCTCAGGTACAATACCTTATGTGCCTGGAAGAGTAGAAGCAGCGACTACAAAATTTCCTCACTTTCAGTGCTTGAAATTTGCCCTCTTGTTTTGATGCACCTTGTATGACGTTTCCTACCTGACGTTACCTAGGCGAACTACACCTCCTTCTATATAATACAATTGCATTTTCTTTATTAACTTAATATCAATGGAGGTTTAAATATATTACATTTTAAAAATAGTCAAGTTATTTTAGCTGAAGGGAAAAAATATTTGCTATTCAAATTTTGCACCATTAATAAGGTGGAATAATACATAATATAATACATATAGCAGTACTGCGACTTGGAAAATACCTCTAGTATTTTTTTTTCAAAATAGCGTGAAGTTTTATTCAACAATGCGGAAGCTTCCATAAAATTAAGATCCTGCGTTGAGCATATTTTTGGAAAGAGTTTAAATAGTAGATTCCAGTGATTTTAATTTTACATTTATTAATTACATTTCAGTGATTAATTCACCTTTAAAAGGTGCCCACCTTGCCCCTTTACACGGAAAAAACAAAAGTCATAATTGATTATGCTGGCCTAATATCAGCATAATTTATGCTAATTAACATAATTTATGCCACAGAGCAAAATCAGTATTCTATACAGCATAATTCACTTTGCTCATAGCACATTTTATTGTGCTGGTGTACTAGCATAATATTGTGCTGCGGTGAACAATATTTATTCTGACTAGCATAATTGTTGCACGCAAGTTAATAATATTTATGCTGGCAATTTGCGCATGCGCAGAAGGCTTATACATCAAAATTAGACTATTATAGAGTTTATGCGCATGACATCATACAGATTGCGCTTCGACGCCATGCTGGAGCACTTACATCGCTCAGCACATAACAAATATGGTTTTTGGCTATTTAATTTGAAAAATTCGTTGATTTTATTGTTATTATTAACATTATTATTTTGCAAACTTCAAAAACTTAATAATTTGTAATTTGTAAAGTATCCTATACAACATAATCTTAATAACATTATTTTTTAACTGGCAAAATGAGTCATATTCCCACACCTGTCCATGTTATTTAGTGCTCACAAATGGTGTAGATTTTTATAGATTCAACTCAACCTGCATAATATAATTTATTTGCAATGATTTGAACAAGAAATAATAGTAAATTTAAACGAACTTCAGAATAAAAAGTGGTTAAATAATTCTCATCAGTCAATAGCTGCTAAATACTCTGCAACAGATTTGTAAAAAGAAAAAAAAAAAGTAGGTGCATGTTTAAATGTAAATAGCTATCGCTTCTATTAAAATATAGTCAATTTATCTTATAAGTAATGGTATCATTAAATATTTACATTTTGAAAGAAAGAAATAACAAAAACCAATTTGGAAGCATTCGTTTTATTATTATTATTTTTTATATTTTTATAATATGTAAACATACATATAATTTCATAATAATCATAAAAAAATAAGATGAATGAAGTGAGGGATGGGGGAAATATTATTTACATAGAATTTAGATTTACTTATGACATAATCAAAAGTATTTAAAAATGTTAATGGTATATGATGGGTGTAAAGGCACAAAAATTACAGAATTATTATTTTTTTTTTGGTGATTATTGCGTGTCTGACCTCGCTGTTTGTGTCCCAAAAGTCTGCATAATGTGCTCCAAGCCAGTAAATTAGTTGAATCATATCATATACAGGTCATCCTTTCATTGGAAATCTGTAATCAAAAATTATAAAATCATTTTGGAATCAAAATACATCGACTACAATTGGTATGTTTATAACACAAACTGAGGAAACTGAACGGCATTTAAGTTTGTTTTTCTCGTTATTTTGGGTCGTTAAAATAATGGAAACACAAATCGATAACAATAAAGTATATTGTAATAACTTATCATGAAATATAATAAAATAATTTCGTTACCTTCCACAATAAATAAGACGAATAAAAGTTGTGGCAATTCTGGAGCTTGTCGGTCCACCATGAGCAAACTTCAATCACTCGTATTTCACGTGCAAAGCAATTTTGAAAACTCACAATACATTTACACAATAACTATACATTTAGGATAATAAATTATACAAAACTATTTCAAGTAAACTCCAATTTTCTAGAATAAAATGAAAAAATCACTGCTGACTTTTTATTTACTTGACCATATGTTTTTTTCTCGCCGATGCTCATTTTTTGGTGACGTCACGCGCATTAAATAAATTGGCGGATTTCTCACAAAAAGTTTAAAACTTTTTGCATCTGCGGCTAGATACAAGTTTATTTATTGTAAATAAAAGAAAATTAACACATTTTAATGTCTAATTAGCTATATATGATTGTAATAAAGTATGATATGGTTCATGAGCTGCCTTCTTGCTTATGGTAAATATTTGTATAAATATTGTGCTAATATGGCACAATTAGCCAGCACAATTAATTATGCTGCTTGCTAGCATAATAATTTATACTACGCAGCACAACGATTGTTAAATTCCGTTTTAGCACAATTTATACTATAGAAGCGTAGTAATAATGCTCTGCAGCATAAATTATGTTTTTTATTCTATCCGTGTAGAAGACTTTTTCGTCATTCGTCATTTTTACGTTTGTCTTCTGCAATTTTTAACGCATAAATTACAAAATCAACGTTCGATGGAAACAATCAGTGAAAAGTAATTAATAATTAGTAATTAATGACTTTCATGTTATCTACTATTTATACTGGTACAAAAAATGTGCTTAAAACAACTTGGGTCATAACATTATAGAAATTTCTTCATTGTGCATGCGCCAAGTTTGAACCTATAAACCTAGCAACTCATTTTTTCATTCCACTTAAAATCAATGTGCCTTTCATGTCTTTCGACTTTTGGCTGACTTTTTAGACAAGCTGTTTTATATTTCCCTCTCTAGGGAACACTGTGATATACGTTTGGGTGCTATTTAAACTATAAGTTAGAAACGATATAATGTATGAAGTAAACAAAGAATACCACTCGTAATTTTGCGCTCAGGTGCAACAAGACCTGAAACCTTTGCAAATAAGCAGTATTAGTAACAGTAACTTTGGCTGCCAATCACGACGCTAGAGTGTTAAACTTGAATCATGAGTGCCTACATATTTATAAAGCTATTCGAAAGACATGTAAAATACATTGATTTGAAATTCACCAAATGTAAATTAAAACAAAATATGTTGCAGAAAAATGAAGATAGTCAAATAAAAAGGAATAATATTAAAATTGAATATGATGACGATATCGATCCCATAGTTGATAAACAACCAGAATCTAAAGTCGTTATATCTACAACTAATATTTCACCAGATAGTGTAAAGAAATATAATAAGGTAATTATGTAGACTTAAAGTAGTTTTAATTATATTATATTTGAAGTTTATAAAAATATTTTGTAGATATTAAATAATAAAAATCCAAATATATTCTACAGCACCCCTATTTAAAAGATTCAAACATATTTATTTCATAGCAAATTAATAATTCATATTTAAATGTACACTCAATGTCATGAATTCTCTTACAAATATTAAAAAATATTGAAGAGGTAGATATTTGCCTTTCCTATATAGCCTAAATATTTTCCTTTCCTTTCCTTTCCTTTCCTTTCCTTTCCTTTCCTTTCCTTTCCTTTCCTTTCCTTTCCTTTCCTTTCCTTTCCTTTCCTTTCCTTTCCTTTCCTTTCCTTTCCTTTCCTTTCCTTTCCTTTCCTTTCCTTTCCTTTCCTTTCCTTTCCTTTCCTTTCCTTTCCTTTCCTTTCCTTTCCTTTCCTTTCCTTTCCTTTCCTTTCCTTTCCTTTCCTTTCCTTTCCTTTTTGTTTTTACCACACTACTCGTGTATTTTAAACTCCTTTTTTATATTTATTATCATTATAGTGGTATATATTACAAGTAAATGCATGAAACATAAAAAAAAAGCATTTTGTGTTAAAATATAATAATAATTAATGCAAGAAAGTAAAAAAGCTTTTAAAATCCATCATTTATATCTTAAACCCAGCCTTATTTTTCTTTGTGATTTTTTTTTTTTTTTTTTTTTTGCTTGCCATATTGTGTTACCGTGCTACAGTCTGCTACACCAATCCCGGTACCAGTCAAGATATTGTCTAATCGCGGGTAAGGACTTTCAAAATTAATGGAAAAGGCATACACGGGCCATCCCCTCTAATGTTCATCCCTCTTTATTTTTGTAACCTCTTAGGGAAGTAAAATTTGCACTCCAATTTGATTGATGATTGACTACTCAATGGGTAAGCTTTTATATTTTTTATATAGAGCAGGTATGCAGATGTCCCAGACAATGTATGGCTGTCCACGCTAAATTACAATTTTAATTAACAATTACAATTAATGTAATCATATCTGCGCGCTCATCTTTTTTGTCAATATGTAAGTCAAAACTGTTGAGGCAGTAACGAAATTGAATAATTCTTCAGTATTTACAAAAAATTTAAATTTTTAAAATACTAACTCAAAAGTGAGACAGACCCTGTCCGAGCGCTTGAAAGTTAAAAAGAACTTCTTGCTTTATATGCCTTTAAGGATTAACCTCAGATTTAGGAAAAGTGAAATATTTTGAAATTGGTTCAACAACTTTTTTTAAAAACTTTAGGGGGGTTAATAAATATCATGATCTACGAGCTCCAGTTAACAGAATATTCAAAATTTATTTTTGACTCGAGATAGTTAGTGTTAAATTTTGCATATGATTAGCATTGTGTTTTTGTTTTTTTAATTTAAAAAAAATTGATTCGACAACTTTTTTTTGGAATTTTCTGGCGTTATAGATATTTCCAAGCTCTATCGATCAATTTTTGTTTTATATTTCAAAAATATTTCTAGTTCGAGAAAATTAAGCGTTGATTTGCCCATTTGAATAACATGGATTTTGAATTTTGTGGCAAAATAAAAATGGTTAACATTAATTGTGAGAATTGTATGGCAATTATGAAGAAATTATACTCGAACTTCTATTTTGAATAAATAAGATCCATCCTAAAATAATTTAATATTTAGTTAATTTTAGTAATTTAGTTTAGTTATTTTAGTTAATTTAGTAAATATTTACGATCAGTTTTTTTTAAAAAAAAGGGGGAGGGGCCAGGTCTGAGTTTCATCGTTAAGTATAATCTTCAGGGTCGGACTGGTCATTTAAGTTGGTCAGGAATTCCTGACCGGGCCCCCCTGGGCTGGGGGCCCTTTGCTCGCTAATAAACAAAAATGAAAAAAGAAAAAAAAAAAAAAAAAAAAAAAAAAAGGAGAAGAAGAAAGTTGAAAGGAAAAGAGTTAAAAAAAATTAAAAATTCCATCAAATTACACAAATACTTATTATTTGTTTCACATCTTAAATTAAAGCGCTCATCAATAATACGTGAATGGTGTAATTACGATTTATTATTTACTATATTTACTTATTTCATTGCCCAAAGAACTATATATGAACTATTCTCTTATCTCAACACCTTCACAAACCTAGGTTAATTTATTTTCCAGTATTCAGCCTTTAAGATTTCTTCTTCTTCTTCTTTTTCTTTTTTTTTTTATCTACGAGTCATTACAAAGTATAATTATGCAAAATTGACTGAAATATTTAATTCATATACTAAAAAATATTAACAATCGTGTCGCAAAAAAAAAAATTAAAGAAAAGAAAAGAAGAGAGAGAGAGAGAGAGAGAGATTATAGTGGAATAAAAAATATTAAACTGTTACCTATTACAGAACAAAGAGGAATACCAAGAAATTTTAAGGGGTAGTTTTCATAAAAACATTATATATAAAAGAGGACACATATTGTCCTAAATCGATAAATATGTGAATTTTTTAATTTTTAGTTCATTTAGTATTTTTAATTAATTTTTAAAAGACGCAAAATGACCTCACAGTGATAATCAGCTTTTTCCTATGCCCAGACAATTTAAACGTAATTTTTCAATTTTTCTAAAATTCGGGACAATATGTTCTCTTTTAGAATATAGTTTTTTTTTTTTTTTTTTTTTTTTTTTTTTTTTTTTTTTTAGATTCGAATTCCTTATTGATGCTGGCTATAATTTAAAAATAAATAAATAAAGTTATGGTTTATATTTAAAGATTAAGCTGCATGGATCCAAACACATTTCAAAGTATCATAAAATATCTTCGCTATAAGTTTTGCATGTGATACTACAGTATAATTATTTCAAAAATAAAAGTTGCACACATTTGAATTTATGTTGATTAATAAAATAAAATATTACATTACAATTTTATGTAAATTTAAGTAAAATAATTATATGACATTCACTAAATTAATAGATAATATTTCGTTCTTATATATTTTTTGTTTGTTTTTTACTCTTTCATCGTATATTAACTTAAAGGAATAGACCAGAGAAAAACATAAGCATTTATATCACAAAACACTAAATGGGATTTACATACATAACTTTATTTTGTCTCAAAATCCAACAGTAGCCCCGTAGCAGTGATCAGAAAATTCGATTTATGCAACCCGCACAACATTTTCATACTAATTTTTGCATGTTTCTGACGTCATAACCATGATTTTTCACGCAAATTGCATACTTTACAGTTTTTTCACGCTCTCTCGTGGGGCTACATTGACATTCTGGTAAAAATTGTCATTAGTTTTGAAGATCCCATTTCGTGTTTATTCATTAAAAATCACATGTTGTTTTATGTGGTCTATGGCTTTAAGCAAAATTGTTATTTAACTTATTTCTTTACTGAAAAAAACTGAAAAAATTATATTTTTTTTGCAAAACAAAGAAATAATGAAAGCACCTTTTTTAATTGATTTTTCCTCAAAAAAGGGGCGTGTCTTAAAATTTTCCGGGGGGCTTCGCCCCCCGGACCCCCTTTTTGCTGGGGGGCTGCGCCCCCCAGACCCCCCCAGTGGGCCCTCTCTGGTCTCTTCCTGAGTGGGCCTTTTCGAGCCAGTCCGACCCTGATAATCTTAACTCCAATCATTTCAAAAAGAAGCAGTATAGTCGCCATATTTGCACAGTAGTTAATGTAGAGGTATGAAAAGTAAAATATATAATTCTATTAGCCACTGTATGATGTTCAATAAATTCCCTTTGTATCGTGTATCGAGGTCAATTTTTATTTAGCGGAAACGTTAGATTAAATCTGCTTTAGAATTAAAAAAAAATACTGAACTAAAAGTTTTATCATTATCGGACGAAATCAAATGTTGAATATAATTATTTTTAATAGTTCATATATATTTGCAACTGTGCATTTTAAAATATAACCGTAACTAAAGTTAAAATTTGAAAGTGTTAATAGACAATTTGCATGCAAATTTTTTATGTTCCTTATATAATTTCTTTAAAAATTTATAATTTTTTTTTTTAAAAAATGCTCGTTATCTATTTTGTTTATATAATAATTTTTGAACTTTAAAATTTATTTAGCAAATTATGAACAATACCTTAGTTAACTTAAAATAGCCTGTAACTGTAAACAACTCAAAACCACTAATATTAGCTATTAATTAATTTGATAAAATACAATATTTTAGCTGCTCATAATAACTCCAAAGTTTTTATCTAACATAAGTTAGGATTCGTGAAGTAATGCACTATTTTTTGAAGTTGTTGCATGGCCTATGTGATTGAACCGACCAGTCTGCCTTGACATTTCCACGGTTTCTCTAAGTGGTCATGGCAAATTCCGGGATTTGTACTTTTTTATATTTACGGGATGTGTATTTGTTAGGCCATGGCCGGACTATGTGTGCTTTTCCATTTATTGGAAAGTCCTTAAATGTCGATAAGAATATATCTTGACTGGGACTGGGATGGGTATAGCACGCTATAACAAGCGATAGCAAGCAAACAAGTAAACAAACACAAAAAAAAAAAAAAAAAAAAAAGTGAGAGACAAAGAAATACTTAATTTGTTTCACTTAACTAACTTGATACAGATATTCATAGATATATTAATATTACGTTGTATTTTATTTCCATTTCTCTTTTTTGTTAGATAAGGAAACATAAATCTTCGATGCCAGCTTACAGTATTGTTACAACAATGTATTTTTCCAATGTATATGGCAAGAAGAAATTGAAAGAACGTTGTCAACAACTTAATCTATGCAAGGTGATATCTTAATTCTTAATTACTTAATTATTAGTTAATTATAAAAAAAAATGAAAAACTACAAAATTAAACATCATATAAGTACATAAATAAAAGAGTTTGAGTGTGTGTGTGTTTGTGTGCGGGTGTGTTTGTGTTTGTGTGCGTGTGTGTGTGTGTGTGTGTGTGTGTTTGTGTGCGGGTGTGTGTGTGTGTGCGTGTGTGTGTGTGTGTGTGTGTGTGTGTGTGTGTGTGTATGTGTGTATGTGTGTATGTGTGTGTGTAAGTATGTGCGTGTGTGTGTGTGTGTGTGTGTGTGTGTGTGTGTGTGTGTGTGTGTGTGTGTGTGTGTGTGTGTGTGTGTGTGTGTGTTTGTGTGTGTGTGTGTGTATGTGAGTATGTGTGTGTGTGTATGTGTGTGTGTGTGTGTGTGTGTGTGTGTGTGTGTGTGTGTGTATTTGTATGTGTATTTTAGCTATGAGTGTTATTGCGTGAGATTGTGTAGTTATTTGATTATTTGTACTGACGTGAGTGTACTGCCAATATATTGGACGCAAGCCTGATTTTGGTTAACAAATAAATAATAATTCAATTATTTTATTAAACTAGGCATCAAAAATGAAATTCAACATCAATGATGGCAAGTTAAATGTGTTTTTTTCAATTTTCTACCATTTATGTCACAAACCTTTTAATGCGACTTACATAAATTACATTAATTGGTCTCAAAACCCAACTCGTTGCTTCCGCTTCAAAAAAGATTATTTGCACTTTCCACCAGCGCGGCGAGTGGAGGATCTGCACTTGCCACCATGGATCATCTGCAAAGTTAAGTAAATGGCGGCTAGACCACGCACCGTGCTGCGAGGAAGGTGCAGATCCTCCACTCGCCGCGCTGGTGGAAAGTACAAATAATCTTTTTTGACGCGGAAGCATCGAACTGTAGATCTGTAGCAGTGATCAGAATATTTTAATATTTGTAACCGAAACTAGATTTCAATTCTAGTTTTTGTCTGTTTCTAATTAATAAACATAAATAGTCACGCAAATTGCATATAGCTTTACAGTTATTTTACACTCTCTTGTGGGGCCACATTCAGGGTAGGCTTACTAGGGTGTTGTGACGTCTCGTGAATCGTTTTGCCCATAAGGTTAACATTGTATTTTCCGGAACAAGTGACGTCATGACAGCTGCTAATGACTCCCCCCTGGGGCCACATTTATGTTCTAGTAAATATCTGTTATGTAGATCCCACTTCGTATTTAAGAACATATTATTTTTAGTTTTCTATACTTTTAAAAATGTTTATTTGCGTAACTTAATAATGCACCATTTTTTAGAATGCAGCATGTAAATTCTTTAAAATTTTATAACCCCTTTTTCGAATAAACTTTGCAGTACCAAGGCACAGATTTTTTATTATAAGTGGATGTGGAAACAAAATATACTTTCTCGGCAAACAGAATGAAAAAAATGTAGTAAGTAATATAGTGTGTATGCATTCATGTTAAAGTCAATGCCATGTTGGATACCTCAATAACATGGGTGACATAGGAAAATAACACATTTTGTCAGTTTAAAACCACTATGCAATATTTTTGAGAGCATTAATACTGTAAATATGTTGAATTAGTATCTCAAGTATGTGAGAAAAATTAACAATAAGAAATAATTTGAATACCCAGGAAATAGGGTGTATCCGGACGACGTCATATATAATGCGCTTGGAGGCCATACTGGAGTAGTGAATAACATTGTTCAGTATAAGACAAACTTTGTTTTAGCCAATTTTCTTTAATAAAGTGGTTAATTTTATGTTATTTTTATATTTTTCTCACATACTTGAGACACTAATTCGCCCTATTAACAAGCAATAAAGCTGCAGACTCGAAACCTAACAATTTTGATAATCAGGGTATAGGATTATCCTTAATGGTTTCATCAAAAAAAAAGCTCTCAAATCTCTTTCACTTTTGCTAACAATTAGTGCCAACAATTCAAATTCACCCTTTTACATTTAAATAGTAAAAATCTGTTACCATGCCAAAAACTAAGTCTACCATGTATGTTAATATGTTAGAGCTGTAAATAACTCAAAAATTTCTTGACCCGGGCTAAATTAAAACCCGGGTTTAGCTTGAAATCAAGCTTAAACGCGAAAAACAAGCCCATGTTAAAAAAGCTCGATATTTGAGAAAAGTTTAATAACAAGCTCTCAAATCTATGAAGAAATAAGCTCAATTTTCATAAGCTCGTTCATTTTCACGAGTCCTTCATCGAGCTCAACTAAAAAAAGCTCGTTTTTGAGTTAAAAGCTCAAAACCCGAGTTGACCATTTCAAAAAAAAAAAAAAAAAAAAAAAAAAAAATGCCCGGGTAGGTGCTCAGCCAGTTTACATTTCCAGCTCTAATATATATAATTACAAAAAGTTTTAACAAAATTTCTACACAGGCCATACAGCGCTTTCCAATTTGCTGTTCCTTCAACACAATTCCAGCAACTGTTAACTCATCTGAAACTCTTGAATGTTTGGTAAAGAAATTAAGCAAGATTTACAAATTTACAGGCAAGTTATGTAATGTTGATACGGTGATTTAATAACAAGGAAATATTAAATTACCTAATTCATGCTGGTCAGTCTACCGATATTTTTGCAGTGTTTACAAGTGTTTTTATCATGCTCCTGAGCTTCTATGATAAAGCCCTATATAAAAAGCGTTCCCTTATTGTTCAAATTTCCACCACAACAATTAGAAATAAACAAATGTTGTATTTGGCACCAGCGCCTTGGTCAACACCATTTGACTGAGGCGATGATGCCACCATTACATTTAATTATCAACATACTACATACATAATAAGGACACGCTAGTCTAATTTTAGGCCACCGCGAAGTTCACATTGATCGTCTAGAAAGCCAATTACCGCCTGAGTTGAAAGTCACGTGATTAAAATTGACCAATCACAACTGCGCTAAAAGTAACTGAAACCAGTTGATGTCCTTATCTTGCATGTATTATTTTATGTTGTGGTGAAAATTTGAACTACAAACCATAAAGGCGTAGAACATCTTGAACAAAAAAGTTGTGTAATATTCTAATAAACCTATAAATCAACATTGATTTGTCCAGAGTCATTGATTTCTAATTTATTTTCAATTCACAAAATGCCACTGACGGTCATTGACGTCACAACTCGACCGGTTTATGCGCGCGTAAAAAAAGTGTGAGCTGTGACGTCAGTGACTGCCAGTGGCATTTTGTGAATGGAAAATAAATTAGAAATCAATTACTCTGGTCAAATCAATATTGATTTTCAGGTTTTTTAGGATATTACACTACTGTTTTGTTCAAGGTGTTCTACGCCAAAAGAAAATTTTTCTTCAACAAGAAATTCCTCTCATGTATGTTTATTAAATTTTTAAATTTTTTACAGAAATGCAATTTTTTACTGATTACATTGATATAATGCTTAAGTTTGAATATCATTCATGTGCTGACGGCTCTCCTATACCTGACAATATGTGGGTCAGTGGAGATCCTAACAATTCTGTTGGCTTGGAAGCTAATGTTGCTCTAAGACTTGTTTACATGAACATATCTCAATCTGGATACTTTGACGTGCCAGGAGTTACTTTCATGTTACACAGCTTCTGTGAAGTAAGTATTTAATTGGTTGGTTGGTTGGTTGGTTGGTTGGTTGGTTGGTTGGTTGGTTGGTTGGTTGGTTGGTTGGTTGGTTGGTTGGTTGGTTGGTTGGTTGGTTGGTTGGTTGGTTGGTTGGTTGGTTGGTTGGTTGGTTGGTTGGTTGGTTGGTTGGTTGGTTGGTTGGTTGGTTGGTTGGTTGGATGGATGGTTGGTTGAGGGTGACAAAACAAACAGGATTCTGCTTGTGCAGAAGCCATAAGCTGCTAATTAACTTCTAATTAATTAATTGTTGGCCAGGGTGGCAAAAATCTTGCATTGTTATTACCCTACTTATTTAATTCACTTTTTTTTTCACTTTTTTTTTTTGCGATTATGAAGCCATAAGCTGCTAATTAACTTCTAAATAATTAATTGTTGGTCAGGGTGGCCAAAATCTTGTATTGGTATTACCCTACTAATTTAATTCACTTTTTTTTTTAACTTTTTTTGCGATTATGAAGCCATAAGCTGCTAGTTACATTCTAATTAATTAATTGTTGGCCAGGGTGGCCAAAATCTTTTAATTGCATTGGTATTACCCTACTAATTTAATTCACTTTTTTTCCCGTGCGTATTTAACAAATATAGGGTATATGTGCGTGACGTCATATTTAATACACTTGAAGGCCATAATGACGTAGTGTATAACACTGCTCAGCATAGGATAAACTTCGTTTTGGACAATTTTCTAGGGACATCTGTTAATTTTTTAAATGCAATTTTTCTCACATACTTGAGATACTAATTCAATTTATTTACATCACCAATGCTCTCAAAAATATTGCTTACATTTTAAGTTATCCAACTTTAACATGAGAACCTATACTGTACACAAACTCCAACTTTTCATGTGTGGATTTAGATTTGTTATAATTTACAAAACTTGATTCAAATATTTTAATATTAGGTCAATTCTTATCTCATTTTTCTTTTCTATTTCAGACAACTGTCAACTAAGATAATGAAAAATTTCCAAAGAAAAAAAAAACATGTTTCAAAATATTTTTAACTTCAATTTTAAAATAAAAATATTTAAATACTTTAAAATAATAAACCACTCTGGGTAACTTCTGTATTATTGCCCTGTCTTAAAACAGTTCTCTTAATAATGTAGTTCAAATTTTCTCGCAGCAACAATCAACATGTAAAAAGTAAGTAGCGTTTCGATCTTATGGAAATTTTAAATTTTCCCCCAGATCGCAGCGCCACTTTTATATATAATTTTGTATTCTTGCATTGTTGCGGCGAAAATTTAAACTACATCATTAAGGGATCGTTTTTTCAACAAGAGCTTCAAATCCTGTTTATATATCCATGTAAAAGACCTTCAATATATATACCATAAATAAATATTATATCATAACATATCTGCGTATCTTTTGTTCATTTTTTCTTAGTTTTTTTTAATTACCTTTATTTATTTAGTTGAAAATTTACAAATATTTTATTTCCAAAGCCGAATATAAACATTTATATGACGAAACACTAGATGGGACTTACATAAATAACTTTAATTTGTCACAAAACCCAACAGAAGCCCCGTACCAGTGACCAGAAAATTTTGATTTATGCAACCCGCACAACATTTTCATACTAATTTTTGCATGTTTCTGACGTCGTAAACATGAATTTTTACGCAAATTGCATACTTTACAGTATTTTGTGGGGCTACATTATTATTCTGGTAAAAATAGTCATCAGCTTTGAAGAACCCATTTCTTGTTTATTTATTGAAAAGCACGTGTTGTTTTACGTTGGCTATTGTTTTAACATTATTCACATTTGAAATATATACAATACTTTGTTTAAGTATTAAGAATAAGTGCACGGAAAATGGATAATACCTAAAGCAAGTAAATGTAATAGATAGACATATTACCAAAGATACAGGTATTATTATATTACCACTCTAAAAAATGGTGCATTACTTTAGTTACGAATCCTATAACTTATTTAAGATAATCACTTTTAAGTTATTATGAGTAGCTAAAATAATGCATTTTAGCAAGTTGTTAAAAATAGCTAATTTAAGTTGTTTTAAGTTTTTTAAAGGTTTTTTTAAGCTGTTTCAAGTTAAATTATCTATTTTTTATAATTTGCTAAAATGCATTATTTTAGCTACTCATAATAACTTAAAAGTGTATATCTTAAATAAGTTAGGATTCGTAACTAAAGTAATGCACCAATTTTTAGAGTGCAACAATACAAAATGCAGGTGCACTATACAACAATAAAGAAGTGACTCACTTAGATTAAGTTGAATTGAAGTCCCATCAAGTGTTTTGTGATATAAATAGTTAGGTTTTTCTCTAATCTATTCTTGTCATGTTGAACATTTTCTAAAGAAAGTGGCATTGCATTAAAGGGTAATTTTAAAAGTCAAGGAGTGTACAGAACGTCAAAAAAAAATTCGCATTTAAAGCTAAATTTATTTTGCTTTTAACTAATATTATTTAAATCCTATTACTTTATTGTTGTGTATAGATAGTTATGATGAATTTTTGATGAAAAACGTTTTTCAATATATTTTTACAATTATTTGCATTATTTTGCTCCATATACAGTAGTATCATAATAATGGAAATATATAAAAAAAAAATTGAATAAATAAATCAAAAGTTTGTTTTTATATTTTCATAAGCTATTATAATATGGAAGCAAAATAATGCAAAAATGTAAAACTTGTTAAACCTCGGAATTCCGATTATTATGTTGATTATATTTTATATTAATATATAAAAAAATGTAAAAAGTTATTTCATTTTTTCAAAGGAAATAATATTTTCCTAATAATTTAAAATAAATTATGTAAAGAGAGATAATAACATATAGATCGAATTAAATTGTTATTTTATATTCTATTAGCAAAAATTAGAGTACGGATGTGGAAAAAATTAACATAGAATCATAATATACAGTAATATAATATAATTTTAATTCAGTGGATGAATTCTTTGGATTTTGTTTAACAAAAAAAAAAAATTTTATTGTTTATCATGCAGCTTCAAATATTCATTACAACATATTTATTACTTTATGGGGTAAGTTTTCAACACATTTTGCATTGCAACTTAAAATTAAAGCAAAATATTAAAATTATCGTCCTAATTTTTTATTGAAAGAATATTATTATTATTTTTTTTTTTAAATTTTTTTTTTGCAATCAAAGAAAAAAAAAACGCAAGACTTGGTTACTTTGAATTATTAGTTATAATCTGACCAAGGAATTAAAATATATGTATTTTTGATTGACAATTAACCTGATAGTGGTATAGAGTAGAGGAGGCTAGACAAAATAAAAATAGAGCTTGTTCTGTAAAATAAAGTGAATCTCAACAACAGTGATTGGCTGACCAACAAAATACGACACATTCATTGGTTGATCTTGTTTTTTGAGACAACAAAATTGAGTCTCATATGAAGAGCATGGAACTTTTTTTTGTGGAGTTTCTTTCAATTTCAAAGTTCTAAACGAAGAAACAGCGAAGAAATAACAATTAACAATGATCGATCATACCTCGTTCTGCAGAGTCAGACGTACTTCCGGCGCAACTTTTGTGTCGATATGTTCCTTTGTTATAACAGCTGATTATGACTTCGTTACCTGTTTACTACGTTTATACATATGGTCGATCATTGTTATTTCTTCGTTTAGAACTTTGAACTTGATAAGTATGAAAGAAACTCCACACAAAAAAGTTCCATGCTCTTCATGTGACTCAATTTTTGTCAATTTTGTTAGCTCAAAAAACAAGATCAACCAATGAATGTGTCATATTTTGTTGGTCAGCCAATCACTGTTGTTGAGAGTCACTTTACTTTACAGAACAAGCTCATGTAAAAGTAGTAAAAAGGTACGTCATATCCAGCTGTTTATAACAAAAGAACATTTTCGAAGCCAGCTCAATTTTTGTGTGTAGTTTACAGAACGAGCTAATGTGTATATTATCTCACTCAAGCAGGCAGCTTGCTAGCCATGGTTTTTAACAATAAGTTAACCTTTGATACCTAGCTGTTACATTCAAAAAGTATAGATTGGCTCGATGTTACTGGCCATCAATATATCAAAATTAGATAAAGAGTTATTTATAATAATTAGAAAAAAATAACATAAAACAATAAGTTCTTGCAAAAATATATTTTTATAAATTATACTTAAAAACGAATCATTCTTAAATTTTATCATAAAATGTTAATTTTGCAAAAAATAAAAATAAAGTAAAGAAATGAAGATGTGTTAGCTTTCTTTGTTTTGCACGCATGTCTGTATGTTAAAACTAAATAATGGTACCTGTTTGCACATGTTTGTTGGCAGGCTTTACCAACAATTTGCTTTTTTATTTTTTTTATTTTTTTTACGACCATACTTGTAATAAGTGTTTAAGGGAGTAGGGGACCGACGTCAGCCATTAGATTTAAACTTTTCTCATCAAAAAAATCAGAAATTTTGCACAATGATACTTCAGCTTGAGACAATTCCAAATATATAAAAATTTTGGGGGGTCACCTTGCAAATTAATTTTATATGTTTTTTTGAAATTTTAAGACCCTAAAGCCCAATGTTAATTTCAATAATTTTTCTATTTTTTTTTCGGGACGTTCAAACATCATGAAATTTTTATCACGGCTAGGTGTGACCCTTAGCTACACAATGACACCAAATTTAGACCCAAAAAACTTCTAGTTTTTAAGATGTAAGGTCGGTACCTTACTACCTTAATTAACTTTACCTGTAATCGCAATAAATGTAGATGCGTGAAAGTAAGGAAACAAGCTAAAAGTTAAAAGTAGAAGCGTGGTTTAGCCGCAACACCATCGATATATATATATATATATATATATATATATATATATATAATTTGTTTGTTTGTTAATTAAGCATGTTTGTGTTACATTAAAGATACAAAAAACGGCGACCAGAAAGGTTATATCAAATTCCAAAACTTTGAAAAGTACATTGAAGCTACTACAAGGAGTTTTAAATAACAGAGAGTGTTTTACAAAATCGTCAAACCAACTTCAATTAATGTTGCAAGATATTAAACACAACATTATGTTAAAAGGTTTGATTTTTAAAGGATATTTTGTTATAGTGAAACTTAAAATAAATAATAATAAAAATCTCTTTATTGTGTTTAAATTGTGAGTGGTACAGCTCTGACCAAAAGTTTGAGAATTATTTGCATAGGCAACCCGCAACCACCCTATGTTATCTTTATGAGAAAACGCAGTGGCCACCCCTGTCCCGTTCTCTATACATTTGGCCAGAGCTGTACATATAGAAATAGGAAAAAAAAAATACGAAAACAACAAGTAAATAACCCAACGGGTGATGAGACAAAGGCAAAATGCCTATACACTATAGTGATCTCACACCTTTATCAGAAAAACTGCTTCGTCAATAAATAACATAAAAAAAACATATATTAGCAAATAGACAAAAGGTTAAAAATTACAATGGAAAAGGGGTTCTTGTTCTATCCATAACTGGCAATGAGTTATATAAAGAAACAACTCTAGGAAAATGTGAACTTGTATAACGATGCTTCCGTGTCAAAAAAGAGTATTTGCACTTTCCACCAGCGCGGCGAGTGGATGATCTGCACTTTCCACGCAGCACGGTGCGTGGTCTAGCGTCCATTTACTTAACTTTACAGATGCTTCATGGTAGAAAGTGCAGATCTTCTACTCACCGCGCCGGTGGAAAGTGCAAGCATAAAGACGCGGAAGCATAAATACCGCGTAAGCCTGAACGCCTCTCTTTATTAAATAATTTATTTACATTAAAAACATTAAGGTCATATTTATTTGAAAAACACAATGATAAAAAATTGATATCAATGTTTTTACGAAGATCAGTGATACTTTGCAATTTACATAAAACACTTATTACAACAGAAAAATCAGTTAATATTAATGAAAATATTTTTAAAATATTTTTTTCAATATAATTCAAAATTCTTTTTTTTTTTAGAAAACGTAAACATGAAACAGGAAATGTATTTGAATCCGAAAGTTTTAGTAAGACTTTGCTGTGTTTATATTTAACTTAACACTGGATTTTTTTTCAAAATAATGAATTTCCAGATTCTGTCTATCTATCTATCTATCTATCTATCTATCTATCTATCTATCTATCTATCTATCTATCTATCTATCTATCTATCTATCTATCTATCTATCTATCTATCTATCTATCTATCTATCTATCTATCTATCTATCTATCTATCTATCTATCTATCTATCTATCTATCTATCTATCTATCTATCTATCTATCTATCTATCTATCTATCTATATGTTGTGTGTGATGTAATTACGCATCCTTCTTCCATATAATGATATTTCACCAGTATTTTATAAATTATCTTTTTAGTTAAAAACAATGAAAATAACGTATACCACTGTTAAAAATTTTAAAATGTAATTTTTACTTTTTTGGCAAAAAATCTAATAATAATGTAATATCTGAATTTAAGATGCAATTTATATCGCAAATTTCAAAATCTAAATAAATTGGATTTCAATATCTTAGATATTGCAATACAAAGAAAATAAAATAAATTACCGTTAACTTAAGTTGCAAAGATATGATTATTTGTAAATCATTTAGCTAAAATATTCAATTTCAAATTTCAAAAAAACTTAATAATTTTGTCTCTCTAACACGCTTTTATTATTGTCCTAAATTTTTTTTAAGGTGAAAAACGTTAGCGAAATGCAAAAGACTGTTGTGAAATTGGATAAAAACATCAGCTCTGATAATAATAGTGAGTTTATATCTACTAAAACACAAATATCCATTGCCGTTACTGAAACTTCAAAATATGTAGAGCATAAGACTGCTAATTCTACATTTGTGGTAAATATATTAATTATAAATATATATTATGTATATATATATATATATATATATATATATATATATATATATATATATATATATATATATATATATATATATATATATATATAGACAATATACAAAATCCTATAAATCAATTATCTGAACTGTTTAATAATATACATAGTACGATTCCACTGCAATGACTTAGTATATTGAAGTTAATCCAAATTTCAAAAACAAAAATAGAGTTAAAAAATAGTGCAGTTACTTCATACAACTTTCGGTTGAAAATTAATGTTATATCCTACTTTAAGTTTTTGTTACTGCCGTGTAACATTACGTATTTCAAAGGAAACAATAATAAAATTAAAAAATATGAAATAAATTTTAAAGCATACCTAAATCTTTTTTTGTGTGCCTATATAAAATTAGAAAAAGAATGCTTTGTTCGAAGATTAAAATAAAATTAGAAAGAACAAAATATTTGCCCAATTTTTTGTCCCCAAATTTTGGAATAAAATTTTTTTGTAGTGGTAATTTTTAACCAGTTTTATGTGTGACTCTCAGAATGATGAAAACTTGTCTGTTTTGTCATCACGGTCATCAAATTAGCTTTAAAAATCATGTTAATTCAAGATTGTTTCCAGAAATCACTTTTATATTAATATTTTTAATTTATTGATTTATCTGATGTCCACTTTTGGTCTAACTGCTGTTCCACTACTAAGTCTAACAAGGGCCTAAGATTTTACACTTGTAGCATTGCTTGGGTAGATTATATCCCACGCAAGTAATGTTGCAAATTTTGTAGGGTGTAGGAATGAAGGTTGACGCTAATACATGACAATATGCGACAAAAAATTATTTAACTTTTCAGGAACAATTAAAAAAGTACAGCAAACCAGAATCTTACAGTTTATTGACTGTTATGTTAGTTCAGTCTTTATACGGCAGAAAAAATTTTAATGACCGGTGTAATAAAATTACCTTTGGCAAAGTAAGTAATTGAAATGTTAATTATTAATTAAAGTATTTAAGTGAGTGAGTGAGTGAGTGAGTGAGTGAGTGAGTGAGTGAGTGAGTGAGTGAGTGAGTGAGTGAGTGAGTGAGTGAGTGAGTGAGTGAGTGAGTGAGTGAGTGAGTGAGTGAGTGAGTGAGTGAGTGAGTGAGTGAGTGAGTGAGTGAGTGAGTGAGTGAGTGAGTGAGTGAGTGAGTGAGTGAGTGAGTGAGTGAGTGAGTGAGTGAGTGAGTGAGTGAGTGAGTGAGTGAGTGAGTGAGTGAGTGAGTGAGTGAGTGAGTGAGTGAGTGAGTGAGTGAGTGAGTGAGTGAGTGAGTGAGTGAGTGAGTGAGTGAGTGAGTGAGTGAGTGAGTGAGTGAGTGAGTGAGTGAGTGAGTGAGTGAGTGAGTGAGTGAGTGAGTGAGTGAGTGAGTGAGTGAGTGAGTGAGTGAGTGAGTGAGTGAGTGAGTGAGTGAGTGAGTGAGTGAGTGAGTGAGTGAGTGAGTGAGTGAGTGAGTGAGTGAGTGAGTGAGTGAGTGAGTGAGTGAGTGAGTGAGTGAGTGAGTGAGTGAGTGAGTGAGTGAGTGAGTGAGTGAGTGAGTGAGTGAGTGAGTGAGTGAGTGAGTGAGTGAGTGAGTGAGTGAGTGAGTGAGTGAGTGAGTGAGTGAGTGAGTGAGTGAGTGAGTGAGTGAGTGAGTGAGTGAGTGAGTGAGTGAGTGAGTGAGTGAGTGAGTGAGTGAGTGAGTGAGTGAGTGAGTGAGTGAGTGAGTGAGTGAGTGAGTGAGTGAGTGAGTGAGTGAGTGAGTGAGTGAGTGAGTGAGTGAGTGAGTGAGTGAGTGAGTGAGTGAGTGAGTGAGTGAGTGAGTGAGTGAGTGAGTGAGTGAGTGAGTGAGTGAGTGAGTGAGTGAGTGAGTGAGTGAGTGAGTGAGTGAGTGAGTGAGTGAGTGAGTGAGTGAGTGAGTGAGTGAGTGAGTGAGTGAGTGAGTGAGTGAGTGAGTGAGTGAGTGAGTGAGTGAGTGAGTGAGTGAGTGAGTGAGTGAGTGAGTGAGTGAGTGAGTGAGTGAGTGAGTGAGTGAGTGAGTGAGTGAGTGAGTGAGTGAGTGAGTGAGTGAGTGAGTGAGTGAGTGAGTGAGTGAGTGAGTGAGTGAGTGAGTGAGTGAGTGAGTGAGTGAGTGAGTGAGTGAGTGAGTGAGTGAGTGAGTGAGTGAGTGAGTGAGTGAGTGAGTGAGTGAGTGAGTGAGTGAGTGAGTGAGTGAGTGAGTGAGTGAGTGAGTGAGTGAGTGAGTGAGTGAGTGAGTGAGTGAGTGAGTGAGTGAGTGAGTGAGTGAGTGAGTGAGTGAGTGAGTGAGTGAGTGAGTGAGTGAGTGAGTGAGTGAGTGAGTGAGTGAGTGAGTGAGTGAGTGAGTGAGTTATATTTTATCAGTAATATTAAAGTACTATGGAGGTAAAATCACACTTATTTTATAATAATGGTTAAAAATCTACGTGTCAAAGTTCACCGCGATGTGCATTGAAAGATGCATACACATATTTATCGAGAAAATAAAATCTTTTTACCAAGGTAAATAACAATTTTAGCCACGTTGCTAATCTTTTATAACTTCGTTATATTACTCACTACTTAAAAAAAATATTTACGTTACGTTAATTAATATTAAAAATTATTGACACTTTGTTACTCACTACTTTTTAAGGTGGTGAAGTTATTGATAGCTTTACTTTAAATTATTAACTTATTTAAAAAAAGTCTTTCTCAAATATGTTAAAAATAGCAAGTTTGATTTTTTCTGATAAATTATAAATAGACAAATACAAATCAAAAGCATAATAATTTTTTGAATTATTTTGAAGTTATGTCGGTACATGTCAAAAATTACTTGACAAATTACGCATTACCGTAACTTGTTACCAAGAAATTATGATATGTTATTTTTTAAGAAAAAGTAGTGAAATCACGTAACGTCATTACTTGTACCAACGTTACTGTCCAAGTCCACAAAAAAGTTTATTTAATCTTTTTTAAAGTAGAAAGTGAGATTATCAGCTCATCTCTATATATTTTTACATACTAACACAGCCTCATATCATTTTTAGAGGGTGAAATCAAAATTCAATATAAATAAAAGTAAGTAGTACTATTTTTATTGTTTTTTTAAATACAAAAAATAATATGAAATGCATGGATAACCATAAAGGATAGTAAGCTTTTGTTAATGAAATGATCTTATAAATGTTTAGTTCTATTTTTCACCAGAACAATAAATAAATGCAAGAGTGGCGCCACCGCCTTAGCAAAATTTTTTTAGCAGAGGTGGTGGTGCAAAATATTAAATTTGTTTATTTTCGTTTGTTCTGACTCCAATTTGAACAACAAACAATTACACAACTTTGTTAACGAGCAATAACATAGAAGCTCAGAAGCATGATGTAATTTCAAATTGGAAAACAATATTTATAACTAAGAAACAAGCAAATCGTTTGTGTTGCGCACAATATGTGTAACTCGTATTTTGTCAGGCGAAGCAAAATGTGTAAATTATTTTTTGACACGCTAAGCAATAATATGTGTATCTCGTTTTTTGTCACGCTAAGCAAAATGTGTAAGTCTTTCTCAAACGTAATGGAGATGGCGCTACACTTATAACCACTTATAACACATATTGCTTAGCGTGACAAAATACAAGATACACACATTAATTAGCGTGACAAAAAACGTCTTACACATTTTTCTTTGCCTGACAAAGTACGAGTTACACATAAGCTTGTTCTGTAAAGTAAAGTGAATCTCAACAACAGTGATTGGCTGACCAACAAAATAAGACACATTCATTGGTTGATCTTGTTTTTTGAGCTAACAAAATTGACAAAAATTGAGTCACATGAAGAGCATGGAACTTTTTTGTGTGGAGTTTCTTTCATTCTTATCAAGTTCAAAGTTCTAAACGAAGAAATAACAATGATCGACCATATGTATAAACGTAGTAAACAGGTAACGAAGTCATGCATAATCAGCTGTTATAACAAAGGAACATATCAACACAAAAGTTGCGCTGGAAGTCTGTCTTTGCAGAACGAGCTATATTGTTCACAACATCATCGAAATGTATTTACAATTAATTTAAAAATTGTTTCTAAGGCTTCATTATTTTCATTACATTTTATTTTAAATATAGAAAATTAGTACAAACAGTTTGCATTTACGTGTTTAGAATTGGCAACAAACTAGAAAAAAAATGTTATTTACTGCAACTTTGATAACTTGTAACGGAGTCATTTTGTTATACTATGACACCTTATATTTAAAATATCTGATATCATATATTAACTTTTTTTTTTATCTTTTTAGTTCCAAAAGAAAAATTTATTACTATAAAAGGATGTGGAAATAAAACTTATTTTCTTGGTACAGTAAAAGAAGGTTCAATGGTGAGTGTATTTATATTGCATGCCATGCGTATAAATGGGAGAAAGCAGTTTTCATTAAACACGTGAATATGCACCTTTCTCGGCTTCAGTGTTTGGCAAATAAGCTATGCTCACAGCACTTGTTATTTACCGTTCACTACGGCCGTGTAAGGTGCTCATTGACCGATCGAATGATTCCTAAAAAGAAATAGTTTTTCCCATATATATATATATATATATATATATATATATATATATATATATATATATATATATATATATATATATATATATATATATATATATATATATATATATATATATATATATATATATATATATGTATCGTCTCTATAACGTCAAAACGTTTCAAGTGAAATTATCACGAGCTCGCCAAACGTTCCATCTAAATAGGGTTTACTGTGTCAGATGGAACGTTTATATAAGTATATAAGTTAATATAAGTAGGACACAATATATATATATATATATATATATATATATATATATATATATATATATATATATATATATATATATATATATATATATATATATATATATATATATATATATATATATATATATATATATATATATATCGATGGTTCCGCGTCAAAATAGAGTATCTGCACTTTCCACCAGCGCGGCGAACGGAGTATCTGCACTTTCCACGCAGCATGGTGCGTGGACTAGCGGCCATTTACTTAACATTGCAGATACTCCACGGTGGAAAGTGCAGATGCTCCATTCGCCGCGCTGGTGGAAAGTGCAGATACTCTATTTTGACGCGGAAGCATCGATATATATATATATATATATTGTGTCCTACTTATATTAAGTGTATTTTAAATACATAAAAGATCTTAATACACATATTTATTTAAATGATAAAAAAAATTTAAAAATATTTTAATGGATAATTTCTGTGTTTAAAATTAAAAATCAAATAAATGTAAAGCATGATTCACATGACGCGTAAATTTGACGTGCGTCAACGTGCGTCGACGCGCGTAGCAAAGCTGGAACAATGTAAACAAATGGAACCGTTCACATGTAATTTTCAAAAACCATGTGAACGTCTCCATTTGTTTTCATTGTTCCAACTTTGTTACGCGCGTCGACGCACGTTGACGCACGTTAATATTACGCGTCATGTGAATAATGCTTAAAGCAATGTAACTGTAAATCATTGAAAAAGTGAATGCGCATTTTGTTCGTCACATTCAAGAATAGATTTTTTATTTTGGTATTTTTTACGTATTGATAGCAGAGATTATAAATATCGTGGCTATAGATTTTGAAATGTTTAACCATTATCAAAACTGAATCTTGTTTCTACGTCATAATCGGGGGGAAAACATTAATTATCCCTCCTGTGCATTATATACAGTTTATTTGTGCAGAATTTAATTAACAAATACGATTAACATAATGATATGTTGCAATTACAGCCTTGCATGAGCTGGAGTGTTTGCAATACTTACAACACAATGCCAGCAACTGCAAATTCACGTGAAATTCTAGACTGTATATTCACAAAGTCTCAAATTGACCTTGATACTTCAGGCAAGTGCAATTTGGTATTTAATATTATTTATCTTTATTTGTGATAATAAGTTTCTAAAAATCTATTAAAGCCAGAGACCACATAAAGCAACATGTGATTTTTGATAAATAAACATAAAATGGGATCTTCGAAACTATTGACAATTTTTACCAGAATGTTAATGTAGCCCGATGAAAAAGCGTAAAAATACTGTAACGCATGCAATTTGCTTGACTATTTATGTTAATGACGTCAGAAACATGCAAAAATTAGTATGAAAAAGTTGTGCGGGTTGCATAAATCGACATTTTTGATCACTGCTACGGGGCTGCTGTTGGGTTTTGAGGCAAACTAAAGTTATATATGTAAATACCATATTACGTGTTTTGTGATATAAATTCTTATGTTTTTCTCCGGTCTATTCCTCAAAACACGAAAATTATATAAATTTAAGTGGTCCTTCTGCATTCTCTTCCTAACATGTTTCTAATAAGTGGAATTCTGAGCTTTTTAAATAATATTAAAATTTTTTTTTTGTATTTAGATTTATTATTTTTTACTGGTTATCAAGATGTTATGCTAAATTTTGAATATCGTAATTGTGACGATGGGTCAAACTTTCCTGATCACTTATGGCTAGAAGGTGAACCAAACAATTATAAGGGTCAGGAAACATATGTAGTTCTAAGACTAAACAAAGACAGTGAACAAACTGGATATTCAGATTATAGTTCTAGTGCTAAAGTTAACATTTTTTGTGAGGTAAGACATTTGTTTTTAATATATTTGTTCATAAAACTTAAATAATATTTCAACGAACATGGCACTATAATTTATATATATATATATATATATATATATATATATATATATATATATATATATATATATATATATATATATATATATATATAATATTTATATCTTTATATATATATATATATATATATATATATATATATATATATATATATATATATATATATATATATATATATATATATATCGATGTATACCCGTCAAAGTGAACGAAATACACTTTACAAATTTCACTCAAAATGAACGATCTGCGTTTGGCGCTTCTACGCGTTTAAACATGAGAACTAGATGGGGGAACTTGAAAATATTGTAAAGTGTAGAACGTTTATTTTTCCCCAAATTTGTAAAGTGTAGTTCTTTCACTTTGACGGGTAAGCATATATATATAATATATATATATATATATATATATATATATATATATATATATATATATATATATATATATATATATATATATATATATATATATATATATATATGTGTGTGTATGTGTGTGTGAGTGTTACTTAGCTGGTGCGCAATTACAATTTGCAATTATGAAAGAAACGTAGGATAAAGTTAAAATGTAGGCAAGAAGTGGTAATCTAAAGAAAGAAGTATACATTGTAAGAACTTAAATATTTTAATGGATTTAATGTTTCTTGCGGTTTTAATATTTAAAACAAAAACACTCAACGACATGATATGATAAGCATTTTCTGTATTACTGTTTAAGTTTTGTAGTATATTAGATCTACATTTGTACACAACACTTTTTTGCAACTGTCATTTTATTTAAAAAAAACTTTTTAATATTATAAAAGAATAACACGTATTTAAATAGAGATTTCCTTCCACAAGATCTCCATGTGACAGCTTAGTTTAGTCATACGCTAAAAGAATGTTAAATTTTTCTAACTGTTAGCATGAATTATATGCTTTGCATTGTTTCTGCTATCAATTTAAATTCTGTACTCAAAAAAAAAAAAAAAAAAAAAAAAAAACATGGAGTGATAACGTACATCGTACATAATACATAAGAAATAAATGATTTGGAGCTTCGTAATGCTATCAGTAAGACACATTACCTGGTTGGCAAAGTTACCTTGCCCCTTTAGAACTAAAACAACAGATGTTGTATTCGTGGCTCTTGACTTTAATTTTTCATTTTTATAGTTTTTTCAAATTGCGTTCAGACAAAATAGTAAACAGAAATTAGGTTATAAATATAAATGAAATATTTAATTAAGTTAATAATTATTTTAACTTTATATATCTTTTCAGACGCAAGATATTATTTTATAGAAATCCCTATTAGATGTTTCAGTAAATTTTTAAAAATTCAAACGATTTTTTCAAATTTAATATTTTCATGTTAATACTGATGTAAAATCTACTTATTTCTTCACTATTAAGTAAGTATACATGCAACAAGCAAGTTTGTCAAAAAGGTATTAACATTATTTACATTAAAAATATATTTATTCATATAATGACAATGTTAAAAATACTCATGTTTAATTGGTATGCATGAAAAATTAATATGTACAACATTTTACATATTGTACAAATAATGATACAATAAATAAATTTAAATAAGAATTTTTTTTATTGCATTTTACCTTTTTGAAATAATAATTTTGTCTGTTATTTTTGTAGAAATTCTATGCAAACTAAGATTATGTGTTTTTTTAGTCCTCAAAATTTTAATAACATAATATAACACATTTTTAATAAATCATATTATAAAGTCATATTTATAAACTTTATTTCTGATTTGTTTGTTGTCGTTAGAAATCAAGCAACAGACCTTATTATCTGTAACTTTCAATTAATAAACTCTAATTTCACTATTCAACTTGCGTTGTGAAAAGCATTCATATGCTTGTAATTCTAATCTTTGCCATGGATACCTCTTTTACTCTTTTAGTCAAACAAATCATAAATTCATGAAAAAGGTAAAATATTTGGCAACATTTTGGTCTGGTTTAGTACGTACTAATTTTGATTTTATAGTTTCTCTTGACAAACACACAAATCTTAAATTTACTTCCAAATTTACTTCCAAATTATAGTTGCTTTAAAACTTGTACATCTGACTTCTCCGCTCTTTTGCATCTTTTATCAACGAATAAATTTATATTTTTATATAAGTGTATAAAATTACATTATTATATTAATCATGTTAAAGGAATAGACCAGAGAAAAACATTTGCGTTTAGCTTATGACATTATCCGAGGCCGTGGCGCAGTGGTAGCGTGTCTGCTTCGTGTGCGAAGGGTCACTGGTTCGACTCCCAGGCTGTGCGGCTTTTACAAGGCCGTGTATGCTGGCGGAGTGCACTTGTGATCTTTGCTAATGAGGTTGATGCGTGTGCTATTGTGTCATGAGTCATCGGTAGGAGAGGTGTGTATGCATGTCTCCGATCGTCCTGATGTAGGCAGTAGTGACCCTACATCACGCAATAGAGAGAATCTCGGGACGGTTCACCATTTCACTCATATTTCCTGCCTATCCATTCATCATCACCTATAACCAAACTTGCTGTAGACTAGGTAAATATAAGAGCCCTAGATAACACAAGAACAATTTGCAACCAAGGTTGACTGGACACAAAATGTGTATGGATTCTCAGAGTCTTTTCCAGTAACCTCATGGGGTATTAGCTTCTCTTCTGTATAGCCCATGAAAGATTGTATAATTACAATATTAAAATTATAAAAAAAAGTTGTTGTGCGGGTTGCATTCATCCAAATTTTGTGATCACTGCTACAGAGCTACAGTTGGGTTTTGAGACAAACTAAAGTTATTTATGTAAGTCCCATCATATGTTTTGTAATATAAATGCTTATGTTTTCTACTGGTCTATTCCTTTAAGCTCAATTTGAGCTAAACCCGAGTCAAATCAAGCTCAAAAAATTTCAGCCCGGGCTATTTTTTTTTTTTTTTTTTTTTAGTTTTTTTATATTTTTACTGAATGATGTGAGTATTCAGTACATATACATTATATATACATAATATAATAATATACATAATACATAATATACATAATAATACATATTATACAGTGTATTTAGAAATGTAATTAAAAAAAACGAATAATACATTGATAAGTTAAAATTTTCTTACTAAAAAAGAAATTATCAGTTTTGTTGAAAATTGTAGATTTTACATTTACATACACAGCGTAAATCTTAAAATATAAAAATATTAATTTGTTTAATCTTTTGTCATTTGAAAGATAACAGAATTTTTTGTCGATAAAAATATGAAATAAATAAAATGTAAAACCTGATAAATATAAGTAAAAAAAAAAAAAACGTGATTTTTTCCCGAGTCATAACTTCAGACATGAAAAAAGCAAAATATCTCAAAATTGCTTCAAAAAAATTTCTGAAAAATTTCCGCCGTTATAGATATTCCCATGTTATATATAACAATGTATAATATTGCTAACTTTTGGTTTCAGGTTTTAAAATTGTTTTTGTTCAAAAAAATTAATTGTTACTTTTCACATTTAAATCACAATTATTTTGACTTTCTTGGCAAATGTAAATACTTAAAAATTTAAATTGTTTATGTTAATTATATAGAAATGAAACTTTAACTTCTTTTTTTGAAAAAATAAGATATATTTAAAAATAATTTTTTAAATATATTAAAATCAATAGTTCCAAGAATTAATTAACACTTACTTTCACGTCAAGCTTTCATCCTATAGAGTGTATGCATTCATGTGACGCCATGTTGGATCACTCAATAACATGGGGAGCATAAGAAAAATATTCATTTAAACGCTATATGCTATTTTTTTGACAGCATTGATGCAGTAAATATGTTGAATTAGTATGTTAGAAAAAAATTACCAAAAATAACGGATTTCATAAAAAAAAAAAACTAACTTTCAAAAGAAAATTGATTTAAAGGAAAAATTTCCAATGCTGAGCAATGTTATTCACTACTCCAATATGGCATCCAAGCGCATTAAATTCGACGTCATGCGCATACACCCTACTATACTATTTTAATTAAATCAAATAAAATAAATTATAAAATTAAATTATAAATTATGAAATAAATTTTATAAAAAACTAATTATTGTGTATAACAAGTTATCAAAATCATAACTTAATTATAATACATATTTATAATTTCATATATATGGGCCTTTTCGAATCCGACACGAGCG
>OX439135.1:27075824-27128324 GCA_949318235.1 Ecdyonurus torrentis
TTTTTAAGTATTTTCAATTTTTAAAAAATTTAAAGTAGCACAGACACCCTGGCTTTTTAAAATCTTTTAGATATATATTCCTTCCAATTTAAATATTAAATTAAAGCAGGGGTTCGGACCCGGACTTGGACCCGAAACTTTCCAAAATCCGACATTTTGCGTGGGTTTTTAGGAACCCGGGTCCGCAGACCCGACAATTGTTAGGATGGGTCCCAGTCCCGGGTCCACGGACTTAAAAAGTTTTAGACGGGTCCGCGGACCCAACATTTGAAAAATACGGGTTCGAAAACACGGACCTAATTTTGAAAAAATGTCGATTGAAATGTTAAGAAATGTACATAAACATTAGAAAATAAATTTGTTTATAGTAATAGATTTTTTTCTCTCAATTATTATTATTATTTTGTTTTGCTACAGACAGAAACATACATGCATGCAACACAAATTTTAATTTATTTAAATATTTAGCAAGATTTTTTATTTTATGTTTCGCTGAAGAGTTACTCTAGCATCCTGATGGTGCTACTTGATGGTTATGCAATTCCAGTTAAATATTCTTTCTAAACTACTGTTTATAATTAAATTTCTTTTTATTTGGAATATAGTTTAGGGATGTATTTGTTTTTCTTTGGGACACATTAAGTTAATATAATAATATATTAAGTATAATAATATAATATATAATATATATTATATAATAATATAATATATATATTATATAATAATATATTAATATATTTAATATATTAACATATTAATATATTAATAATAATTATTATATATTAATATAATATTAATGTTTTATAATTCTAATAAATAAAACAACAAGTGCTTTTTAATGAATAATCACGAAATGGGATTCTTAAAACTAAAGACAATTTTTATCAGAATGTTAATGTAGCCCCACGAAAGAGCGTGAAAATACTATAAAGTATGCAATTTGCGTGACTATTCATGTTTATGATATCAGAAACATGCAAAAATTTAGTATGAAAATGCTGTGCGGGTTGCATAAATAATACTTTCTGTTCACTTTTAAGAGGTTACTGTTGGTTTTTGAGACAAACTAAAGTTATTTATGTAAATCCAATCAAGTGTTTTGTAATATAAATGCTTATGTTTTTTCCGGTCTATTCCTTTAATTATGCTCGTTCATTTTTAGAGCCATTAGTTCAAAACAGCAAGATTTATTTTATACTACGTAATAAATATTATATACATAGCATAAATATTATGTTGTACGGTATAATTATTCATGTTATTCCAATATAGCATCAATATAATGATAATTATATTAACATATATACAGCTTAAATTTCGTAATTTATTCTTTCCATTTATCACAAATAATTCAGAATACACCAATTATACCTCAAATTATGTTAAAAACATTATGTTCCAAAAGAAGAAAAATTAATTTACGCCTGAATTATAAAGCTTCCAAGAGCTGCATTTTTTTTTTATTAAAAATATAAATATATAACAGGCAATAATACTGAGTTTCTAATTTGGCTAATTGACAAATCAAACCATTCATGTATTATTATTTTTTTTTATTTTTTTTGCCATTCTTTTGTTATCCTTTTTTTAACCCGCAGCAATTTTTTGCAATTCTATTTCAAAAAATAAAATTGTAATCGTCACTTACTTAAATTAAAGTTCAAATGTTGCTTGGTCAAGCAACGATCAGCTGAATTATATGTTAGTTTTTAATTTTAATCAGCCCTCAGCCACATTTCATGATCAAAATGACCAACAGGTATTGCCTTGTATGAAGTGGCAATAACTGTTAATGTAATTTTGGCCACCAAAAGTGACCAAATAGCGTGAGACAGTTCAGAAGATATGTGAAGCGGAGTATATAAGGGGGCGTGGTTATTTTTGATTTAATTTTTTTAATAAAATGAAGCACCGGCTCCATATGACATTTACAATTATTTTCATAAATAGTTGATACTACTAATAAGTACATGTATTAAATACAACTGCAAAATATTTAGTATATATCTGTGGCCCTTTAAATTGCAATAGCTATATTGTTAATAATTTGCTAAAATGTATTATTACAGCTGCCTATAATAACTATTGCGTTTATCTCAAGTAAATTAGGATGCGTAATTGTTATTAAAGGAATAGACCAGAGAAAAACATAAGCATTTATATCACAAAACACTTGATGGGATTACATAAATAACTTTAGTTTGTCTCAAAATCTAACTGTAGCTCTGTTGCAGTTATCAGAATATTTCGATTTATGCAACGCGCACAACATTTTCCTACTAAGTTTTGTATGTTTCTGACGTCATAAACATGAATAGTCACGCAAATTTAATACTTTAATGTTTTTTCACGCTCTCTCGTGGGGCTACATTGACATTCTGGTAAAAATTGTCATCGGTTTTGAAGATCCCATTTTGTGTTTATTCAAAAAGCACATGTTGTTTTATGTGGTTTATGGCATTTAAGCAGAGACAAGTCGAGCTACTTGCATTTATTGCGTGCATACTTCGGGTAAAATGTATATACATTTAATTAATTTAATTATTTTCATGAAGTTATTTATTTATGAATTGCAATATAAGTAAGAAAAAAAATCAAAACTAAATTACAATAATAGAAAATCAAGCGCAAATAAATTATTTTATTTATTTATTTATTTATTTATTTATTTATTTATTTATTTATTTATTTCTTCATTTCTTTTTTTTCTTTCTTTCTTTCTTTCTTTCTTTCTTTCTTTCTTTCTTTCTTTCTTTCTTTCTTTCTTTCTTTCTTTCTTTCTTTCTTTCTTTCTTTCTTTCTTTCTTTCTTTCTTTCTTTCTTTCTTTCTTTCTTTCTTTCTTTCTTTCTTTCTTTCTTTCTTTCTTTCTTTCTTTCTTTCTTTCTTTCTTTCTTTCTTTCTTTCTTTCTTTCTTTCTTTCTTTCTTTCTTTCTTTCTTTCTTTCTTTCTTTCTTTCTTTCTTTCTTTCTTTCTTTCTTTCTTTCTTTCTTTCTTTCTTTCTTTCTTTCTTTCTTTCTTTCTTTCTTTCTTTCTTTCTTTCTTTCTTTCTTTCTTTCTTTCTTTCTTTCTTTCTTTCTTTCTTTCTTTCTTTCTTTCTTTCTTTCTTTCTTTCTTTCTTTCTTTCTTTCTTTCTTTCTTTCTTTCTTTCTGTCTTTCTTTCTTTCTTTCTTTCTTTCTTTATCTATCTTTTTATTGTCTTTGGATAAAATCTATAATAACGCCAAACATGAAAAATACGCGCAGCGTCCAGGGCTTTCTGGCAAGGCATGAGACATGCATTTTTTGATCTTGTTCATTTTAATATATGTTGCTAACCTATATGAGCTACTCTCAAAACACTTGTCAAAAAAAATTATTTCAATTTTTTTCCCGCCAAAATTTAAAAAAGAAAATTTTGCATATTGCACTTCGGACGTAAGTTTGAGAGCTCGTAGTTATTAAACTAATTGCAATAGAATAGCAAACTCTTCGGGATTTGAAAGATCAAATGTTTGTTAACATTTTTTGTGACAAAAAGTTTGACCTTGAAAAAGGTCAAATGGTATTTACATGTAAAGTAAAAGTTTAAATGCAATATAAAAAAAAGTGCAGATTTAATATGAAAAATCACTACATACATAAAATATTGTAGACCAACATTTGAGTAAAAATAAAATGCTTATATAAAAGTGTGATTTTTGGATTTGTAATTAATAAAAACATTTTAGTAGCGCAAAACTGTTCGAGAGCGCGCACCCGCGCGCGGCTTCTCGCTACTGCTGATACTCTCGCTCGAGCAAAAACCCGTGATACACTCTAGGATTTGTTTTTGCGACAATTTTTCAACCTGTGTCTATAGACTACATATCTATGGTTGTTTTTTATTTATTAATTATATTCCTAACAAACTTTTTAAACTCCGTCATTTTAATAACTACTCAGTATAAAGTAAAAAGACGTCCGTGTTTTGTTTCTCTGCCTCATTCATTTCTTTTACGTGAATTAAAGCTGATTTTATTTGATAATTATATAACAACGCAGACTTATTATGATCTATTTGATATTTTTAATAATTATAGCCAGCTTGTTGAAGTAAAAAACATATATTTGATAAAAAAAAATTCAATTCTCTTAATTATATTACTGCTCGGCGTGTAAAAAAAAAAAAAAAAAAAAAAGGAAAGAAAGAAAAAAGAAAAAAAGCTGTTCATTGTAGAAAACAACATTGTAATATTACAACACCCCTATGCAACCCATTTTAAATGCCGTAATTTGTATTTTTTTAAAAATTAAAATGAAATACCTAAGAATTTAATACTAATTCTTCAAAAACTCTCATTTGCATTGACATCTCGTAAAAAAATAAGAATAAAATGATTTAAAGAAATAAAAAGATAGAAAAAATTAATAAATAAGATATATTTTTTTTAACTCTCGTGATCCCATCTTCGGGTCAGGTGCTCACGGTATTCGGACCATCTCGGAGCGGTGTGTCATGCACTAGACAAAATTTTACCTACATACACAAATCACTTGTCTGTGATACCGTTATAAAAGCGTTGTATATTATTTTTCCACAGAATGATGAAATGAAGTCATGAAAATAAAAAAATTGAAATATTGCTTTCTTTTCAAATTTGTTTAGCAATTAATAAATGCATGCTATCGTTTAACTTTATTTGTAACGATCTATCGTTTTTTTTAATTAGTCTTGACATATAATATAATGTATAAAATATATTTATTAATGAAAAAATATTTTTAACACTTAAAATTTTATATATAATGTATAATTATACTAAAAGTAAATTAAAATTTTCAGGTAACAATTATTGAAAATTCGTGTTTTTTTATCCGTATTATTATCCATAGAGCTTTACCACACATTGCATTGAAAGATACATTTCGATCTATAACTGATTATTCGAGAAAGCAATTGACACATGAAATGAGTTGAATTGTTTTATTTAATATTTTATTCATTTATAACAAACATAAAATATAAAACATTTGCTTATAGTACAAACAAAAAATAATAATAAAATCACAATACAATGAAATTTTTGTTGGTAATTTTGAAAAATATAAAATAAATTTCAAATTTGAGTTTTTAATTTTTACCAGTTTCAGTGAACAATAATACATTTAAATATTATGTAATTTTTTTATTTCATGAATGAAAATGAAATTGGTATTATATGTATATACCGTTTTTATGTTTTCTTAAGTACTGTAATAATTATTTCCAATTCTTTTATGATGTTAGCTCATGCGGATGTTTTTTTTTTTATTTTTTTATTTAAAGTCCAAATAATGAAAGAAATTAAATTTGAAACATTATATTTTTTAATCACGTTTACTTTACTGTTTTTGCAATATCGTAAAAAACTTTTATACCTTGTATTTTTATTCCATGTGTAATTATAATATGTTATTATATAGACGCAGAAATCTGCATTTAAATAAAAACTAATTAAGTCTAACTTACTATAGACAGAGCACTTTCTAAAACTATTTTAATTCTTTTAAACTCATAACATATAGAACGTAAATTTGTATCACTTTGTTTCCGCTATAAAAATAACGTACAAAGACAAAATATTATAATATTGGCAAAATATTATTTCCTAATAAGTTTCTAATACATAAAATTAAAGTTTTATCATAATGTTTTAACATTAAAAAACCGGAAAAAAAGAAACAATTGTAAAACGTAAATTGATAAAGTAAAAAAAAAAAGAGATTTGTCATACTTTCTTCGCAAAATAAAAAATTTGCAGTAAGTTAATTTTATATTACTCTTACAATATGAAATAAAAAATGGTACCCACATAAGAATCCGACATCGGCCGATCTACGCCGACTTACAAAATTAATGGGTCGGCAAGATGACTAAAATCGACTTTGTAAATTTGTAAATATTATTGCTTTAACTTATCATTTAATGGTTACATAACCCTCTAGGTAAAGGTCTTTCAAATTTATTTCAATTTTAGTAACATTAATAAGGTTTCAAATTTAAGTCGGAAATTTGACTGACGGTGACCAAAAATCCGATTTTCAAATTTTAATGATATTTCTGTTTAATCAATAATTAGATCTACAGAAATACCTTCTAACATGTTTATTTTTCACCTGCCACTTAATTGAAAGTAAATTAGATCGTACGATTATAAGCGATTTTGGCCGACTTCTTTGACGATTTCAAATTAAAATCAGAATTACGACTAAAGGCGACTTTTAAATTGACACAGCAAAATTACTTGACGGTATTAAAAAAATATATTCTGACTCAAAAATTTGTCCACAGCAATTTTGATTGCAAAAAAATAATATATATACTTAAGTCGACGATTTACAAATTTAAATCGGCATGACGACTAAAGGCGATTTTAATTTTAGCTCATAAAAATTATGGGAGGCAAAAAAAAAACATTTGAGTAAAAAAACATGTCGCACGGGAATTTAGATTGCAAAAAAATAATAATTGAACTCAAGTCAGAAATACGACTATGGACGATATTCAGCGATGTATATATAGTCATTGTCAAGTTCAGTTACCCTGGTTATATGCCGTTGTTACCATAAATTATACTAGTGTGGCGGTCTTTTTTTTTTTTGACAAGATAAAAAAGTATAAAAACACATCTACAATTATTAAATTTAAATTATTGTATTGGAAAATAGTTCTTAAGTAATTAAATACCTATAATTTACCATATGTTGAATGTTTTTGATTAAAACTGCGGTATAAAAGTTAAGATAAACATGTAGAAATAATATCGTGGTATAAGTAGAACATTAAGCCAAGGCATTAGCATACTAATGCTTTGTCAGAATGTTTCAGGCCGCTGCATAGGTGATCACGGAAGTTAGGCAACGTCGAGCGTGGTGAGTACTTGGATTGGTAAAAAAAATTAATATTCGAATTTGTGAATCGTAATAAAAAAGTAACTTAAATATAGATCGTAACGAATATTAACATTATTATATATTTTTTATTATAATTATTATTTCTATTACAATTCCACAAATGCTAGCCCAGCTACTATAAGGCGATGTCGGAGCTATATCGCCTAAAGTCGCCCCCGCTAAGTCGGATAAGTGGTCTCGTTTGCCAGCGATAACGCCATCGACCTTCGGCGATGTAGTTTTCGACTGTCGGCGATGTCGGAACCGACTTTAATTTTCCATGTGGGAATGGAGGACAACAAGAGTAGACTTGAAAGATGGGCAATATTTTTAATATATTCACTACAGTGTATTAACCCATGAAGATGTAATTTGCCTAATAGATAACATTTTCAATAAAAAAAAACATTTTATTTTATTTTTAAGAATGTAACAAAACCGATTCTAGATTAATTTAAATAAAAAATACTTCACATACTTATACGTGTTTCAAGCCAGAGTCATTTTTATTCATATTTTTTAAACCAATTCAACATCCATTAAATAATTTCTATTAGATAAAATGGTACGATTCCTAAAGCTGGCCATCCTTAAACAATTATTCTTAGTACATAAATATATGTAACACAGATACGAAAGCCCCTCGGGGAAAACTAAAAAAAATTGATAGAAAAAACATAATGAAAATAAATAATTATATAAAAAAATATATTAAAAACATAAATCAAAAGATTGCACAATCAATACTTCAAATATCGATATTGTTAGAAGACAAAAATACTTGAGCTATAATCTAGGTTATCAGTGAAGCAGTTGAGGGGAATAAATATTTTATCTTAATCTTAACCAAATTTGCGAAACATTTTGTGCCTTTATAAATATAATTTAGAGAAGGGTTTTATGTCCCCTCTTCTCAGATTAGGTTATGTGACTGATAAAGATATTGTAGCCAGGTGTGGCCTCAGTTTAGTACAGTATGTTGGATATATAGCAATGTATAGTGTGTGTGTGCATGACGTCATAATAAATGTACTTCAGTGATAAAGATAATGTAGCCAGGTGTGGCCTCAGTTAAGTACAGTATGTTTGATATGAAGTACGTGTGTTATGTGAAGTATAAAGTGTGTGACGTCATATTTAATGCAATTTGGTGCCATAATTGAGCAGTGATGAACATTGCTTAGCATATGACACGCGTGGATTTTCTTTACTTTTTTAGTAAATAAGAAATAAAATATAAGCTAACTTAAGTTTTGATTATATAACTGTATCAAGTTTGAGTAAAATTCCATGTAATATGAAAGTATATGTGAATTTATTTTATTTTGGGACTTTGATGCTATTGTAAAACTATAAAAAACATTGCTTAGCATACGACAAATGTGAATTTTCTTTATTTTCCTTAAAAAAAAGTTATATTTCGGTGTAATAAATATCTAAAACTGACTTTTAAAACGTTTTCTAAAAGAGAATGACTTTTATAAAACAGGATTCTTATAGCCTCATTAAGTATAATGTTATAGAAGCTAGCTTTAGTGTTGTTTGTAGTTTATACAATGAACTATAGTAAGTGAGAGTGAAGTGCAGTGTTTTATGGAAATAAATGTGCAGTCATTTTATTATAGCACTTTGATGCTTTAATTTAACAATGAATAACATTGCTTAGCAAAGGACAAATTTGGATTTTCTTTGGGTGACTTTAAAAAAATTTATCAAAAGAAAGTACCTTTTAGAAAAAAGTATTCCTAAAGCCTCATTCAGTAAGTTTTATAGTCACTATATACCAGTTATTCTGACCAAATTATTTCTGTATTGTTAGAAACTTTACTAAAAAACAAAGCATTTAAATGGCAATCGTGACCTCGAAACAATGAAATAAATTATCAGAAATTTCTTATGGGGCTGGAATACTTGGAAATTGTATAGTATACTTTAAGTAACTTGCTCAATAGTTGTAATTAGATTACAGATCGAAGTGTTGTTAGTTTCAGAGTAGTTCAGTGTTTGTGACAGTAAACATGCAGACAATGGACTTGAAGTGTTTCCACTGATGGACTTCTATCAAACATCGACTTCTTATCATCACATTACTGAAGTGATTACTAAATGTCAGAACTCAAAGTAAGTGGATGGACTTTTTAATACTTATTTTTGTTTAATAATAAATTCTTATTTTTAGCGATATGTATATTTTAAAAATACATATCCCTGGTCGTGCTTTTAAATTGTGTAGAACCAATTTAGCAAGCAATAACTGCACAAATGATAAATTTGCCTTTACTACGGCCACCGCGAGTGGCGAATATCCTTTGTTTATTTCGTTTGCCACTTGTGACACTTTATACACTTTATATGTATAATTCACAACACACATGCATCAGTTGTGGCAGGGAGTACCGCTTGCTATTGCCGCGAGTTGTCACAAAGTGGTGATCGCACTCACCGCGCACCCTTTTATTGAAACTTACTTAGCTAATATTTAATAATAATAGAGCAGTTATGATATTTACCAGAGCAGAATAATTTATTTTATTGAACCAATTTTAGTTTGCTTTTAATTGGAATTTCTTTCGTAGAATAGGTACTTTAAGTTCCTTTATAAGAAAATAAAATTTATTGCCTCTCCAAGAGATAATCTACAGAAAAATGAACCATTTTAATTTACTTAACCAATAATAACTTCTAGGAATATTCTCTTATTTACCTATTTATATTCGAATTTTTAATTGATAATTAATACTAATAAAGAAAATATATACATATGTAGACTCACGCTTACTATAATTTACCTACTGTATTTTCTATTTGTGTATTCAATAAAAGTAGATCAAATAACCAAATATTACTAATTGTTCTATTTTAGTTAGCGTTTTAATAATGTAGCCGATTTTTTTGTAGCACAAAACTAACACTGTTTTTGTATACATTTTTCTTATTTCTTCTACTCTCTCTCTCCTTTTCTCTCTCTACTTTTCTCTCTTTTAATTTCTCTCTATGTCCCTCTATGTATATCTCACTCACTCACCCGCTGAGACAAAGGACTTAGTAGTTCACCATGAATTCATTTACACCTTCATATTTTTTTAAAAAGTTAACTTCATCATGAATTCACGGTGAGCCGTTGAGACGCCTCCTTTATAATGAAGGTTTATTATGAAGCTCGAAAAGGAAGCGGAGATGAAGCAGTATATGAAGCGGAGAGGAAGCATAATATGAAGCGGAGAGGAAGCATAATGTGAAGCGGAAATCCTTATCCCTTGGTTTTGTCTGGCTTCACAGCATGCACCTGGTCACTCCGGGACTTTTGAAAAAAAATTAGCGCGCCAAAAATAACCGTCTCCTTGCTTCTTGCTTGCATTCTGCAAATAACAGACAAACAGAAACTATATACACTAACTATACAACATACAACTTTTATACAAATGCATTCATGCATGTACATATTTTTAATTGCATGCAAATAAGCCACACGTTCAAATTAATATAATAACTACCTTGAAATCATGCAATATAAATTTTAATACTACTCTCAAGTATAGACCTAATGTATTTTTTTTATTATAACAAACATCTACACAAAATACAAAATCTATCCGCATTAATAATTATATAATATTGAAAACAAAAAGAAAAAACATGAAATCTTACACAATTCTCCCAGAAGTCGCCATTTCATCAGCGCATGAAACATAAAAACAATTCTCTTATCAGCAAAAATATGACAAAATAACTGGAACTTATACACATTATTTACTCACGTTTTAACAAAAGTGATCAGTCGTCAAATAAACACATAAATCCATATACAAACTTGTAAAAGAACGCAAATTATATCACACGTACTTCCCCAACGGGTTACTAATTTGCTGCTTGCTTGCGACTGGCGTTCACTTCCTCTCCGCTCCGCTTTCACATCTCACACAGCCGCACACAGCACACACATACACACTCGCTATCCTGCAGCGGCCGCACTCTTCTCGCTCTCCCGGCTCTTTGCCTGCCACCGCTCTTCCGTCATGCCACGCAGCCAGCCAGCAGCTGCCTCCCCAACGGCTGCTTCACTTTCCGCTTCATCTTTGCTCAAAAAATGAAGCTGGAAGTGAACTTCACTTCAGCTTCATTTTTGCTCCAACCGAGAAGTTGAAATGAAGTTGAACTTAAAAAATGAGCTTCACTTTGCTCGTTAATGAAGTGAAGCTAAAAAGGAAGCTTCACCTTGGCTTCACATAGCTTCACCTTCTTCCCTGTGAAGTCATATGCATACCAGGGCACTCACTCGCTCACTCACTCACTCACTCACTCACTCACTCACTCACTCACTCACTCACTCACTCACTCACTCACTCACTCACTCACTCACTCACTCACTCACTCACTCACTCACTCACTCACTCACTCACTCACTCACTCACTCACTCACTCACTCACTCACTCACTCACTCACTCACTCACTCACTCACTCACTCACTCACTCACTCACTCACTCACTCACTCACTCACTCACTCACTCACTCACTCACTCACTCACTCACTCACTCACTCACTCACTCACTCACTCACTCACTCACTCACTCACTCACTCACTCACTCACTCACTCACTCACTCACTCACTCACTCACTCACTCACTCACTCACTCACTCACTCACTCACTCACTCACTCACTCACTCACTCACTCACTCACTCACTCACTCACTCACTCACTCACTCACTCACTCACTCACTCACTCACTCACTCACTCACTCACTCACTCACTCACTCACTCACTCACTCACTCACTCACTCACTCACTCACTCACTCACTCACTCACTCACTCACTCACTCACTCACTCACTCACTCACTCACTCACTCACTCACTCACTCACTCACTCACTCACTCACTCACTCACTCACTCACTCACTCACTCACTCACTCACTCACTCACTCACTCACTCACTCACTCACTCACTCACTCACTCACTCACTCACTCACTCACTCACTCACTCACTCACTCACTCACTCACTCACTCACTCACTCACTCACTCACTCACTCACTCACTCACTCACTCACTCACTCACTCACTCACTCACTCACTCACTCACTCACTCACTCACTCACTCACTCACTCACTCACTCACTCACTCACTCACTCACTCACTCACTCACTCACTCACTCACTCACTCACTCACTCACTCACTCACTCACTCACTCACTCACTCACTCACTCACTCACTCACTCACTCACTCACTCACTCACTCACTCACTCACTCACTCACTCACTCACTCACTCACTCACTCACTCACTCACTCACTCACTCACTCACTCACTCACTCACTCACTCACTCACTCACTCACTCACTCACTCACTCACTCACTCACTCACTCACTCACTCACTCACTCACTCACTCACTCACTCACTCACTCACTCACTCACTCACTCACTCACTCACTCACTCACTCACTCACTCACTCACTCACTCACTCACTCACTCACTCACTCACTCACTCACTCACTCACTCACTCACTCACTCACTCACTCACTCACTCACTCACTCACTCACTCACTCACTCACTCACTCACTCACTCACTCACTCACTCACTCACTCACTCACTCACTCACTCACTCACTCACTCACTCACTCACTCACTCACTCACTCACTCACTCACTCACTCACTCACTCACTCACTCACTCACTCACTCACTCACTCACTCACTCACTCACTCACTCACTCACTCACTCACTCACTCACTCACTCACTCACTCACTCACTCACTCACTCACTCACTCACTCACTCACTCACTCACTCACTCACTCACTCACTCACTCACTCACTCACTCACTCACTCACTCACTCACTCACTCACTCACTCACTCACTCACTCACTCACTCACTCACTCACTCACTCACTCACTCACTCACTCACTCACTCACTCACTCACTCACTCACTCACTCACTCACTCACTCACTCACTCACTCACTCACTCACTCACTCACTCACCCACCCACCCACCCACCCACCCACCCACCCACACACTCACTCACTCACTCACTCACTCACTCACTCACTCACTCACTCACTCACTCACTCACTCACTCACTCACTCACTCACTCACTCACTCACTCACTCACTCACTCACTCACTCACTCACTCACTCACTCACTCACTCACTCACTCACTCACTCACTCACTCACTCACTCACTCACTCACTCACTCACTCACTTTCAATAAATATAGATATTAAAGCTAATAAACTGTTTAAATTTTAAAAATTCCTCGTTTTTTTTTCAGTCGAATTAAATAATTTAATTTCTCGCTCTCTCTTTACATTAATAATTATCTCTACTTCCCTCTTACAAACTCACTTTTCTTACTTTTAAAATATTTGAAATATGTAAGCTTGAAAGAAAGTGTTGACAAACAGTGAGAGAGATAGAGAGAGAGAGGGAGATAGAGAGGGAGACGAAGAGAAACTTTACAAAACGTCTAAAACAATTTTTCATACTACTTCAGCTACTTTCAGATACTTTATAATAGGTTGAATATTGTGTTATATGTCTATTCTTATACTTCTAATAACAATTATTATCATACTTATTATAATATTTTTCTTGTATACCAGAATTATAAGTCATTAGTACCATAAACACAACTTTAATTTTAACTAGGTAGCAAAGTTGTTTTGAAGTTAGATATAGCATGCTGAAATAAATTTATATTAGGTAGCTTGTATACTATTGGCATATAAAGTAACTGAAATCGAATGTTACGCTATAAAACAAAACTTTATTTAAATATAGGCTGATTTTAAATTCTTTTTATAATAATTTTTAAAAAAATATACCAAAAGCTTTATAATGAATCTATTTTTAAATTTAAATAAAAGTTATGTATTTATATACCTTTCATATTTATAAATATGTAGTCTATATATAGTCTGAAAACAACATAGCGACCTAATATAAATATTCTTGTATATACAAAGTCGGGCAGTGTGAACTACAATGCAGCCTCTGTATGGCCACACCTGTGCAGATATTAAAATAAATGAAAGGCGCATATTATCTCAGTTGTGCAATATTTATAACTTGAGAAAGTGTATCGATATAGAAAAATGTAAGCACCGGTAGATACAAATTACATGTCTTATATTTGATGTGTGTGTCGCATTATAGTAAATTTTCAAAGAAAATTTAAGTGACTCAGAATATATAAACATTCAAAGTTTTATAGAATCAGATATTAACAATTTTAAAGCGACAATTGACCCATACTTTACTTCATTTAATTGGCTATGAGTATTAAAAAAAAATTCAAATTTTAATAAAAAAATTAGCGGAAAAAAAATAAAATTTGCTATCAATGTGTGTATATAACACTGAATTTTTCTAAAATGCACTGCAAGCAGCGTTCGATAAAGCGGGCATGATAGGTAGTTTTTGTTCGTTGCCGAAAATATTAACATAGGTTATTTATCCAAATAAACAAGTTGTTATCCAATTAATATAAAAGTGATGGATTTTATGTAAAAGGATGCATTCTTTTCAACCACTTTTGAAACTGATATTTTAAAAGAGGACACACCATAGGCAATTGAATTAAATGAATCCCTCCTCTACCATATAAATAGCATTGCATGTGGTACAAAGTGCTGAATAACGCTTGTTTGGTGCAAAATAAAGAAAAATATACAAAAATATATAATGGCCTGACCCTCTTTTTTGGGTCATTTTATGATATTCAATCGCTAAACAATTCTTTTAATCAATTTAGGTTTTCCAATAACCCACTGTATGTAAGAAAAAAAAATCTCAAAACATCGTTGAAAGAGACCCACATTTTTTAACAATCATGAAAAAGTAAAATACGTCGAAGTTTATGAAAGTTACAAGTTAGCCACTGGCAAACTTACACTCATGTTTATGTTTGCAATATGAAAATCAAACAATAACTTCTATTAGAAATTAGGGCCTTTATATGGGTCTGAATAACAGTTTATTGCTTGTGTAGGCTACCCAAAGTATTAAAAACCACAATAACCTACATCAGGATTCTTTCATTTTTTGCGCTCTCACGCTCTAACGACGTTTCAGTTAATAACACGGTGTCGCGGGGGGTCAAAGGAAGGTGTCTTTCTTTCTTTTCGTTTTTTTTTGGTCAAAAAACTTTTGGTCTCATACTTTAATGTTACACATGTTTTTAAGTCAATTTTAGAACTCTGATATTAAATTCGAAATAAATTATGCATTCTTATAAATATATAGCGCTATGTTGTCTATTTAATTTTTTTTGTTGTATTTAAACAAACACATGTTTAACCTCTGTGAAATACAAGGACTTATATGTTGCTTAATAATGCAGATACTCAAAAATTTCGAATTATACAAAACTATTTTTTTGAACGTATCCTTCCTATATCCATGATTAAAACATGCAAAAATTTAACAATTTGATTTTTTTAAATTTTTAAGATATTTCACATATGTTTAAATACGACAAAAAAATAGGCAATATCGCGCTATATATTAACAATAATGCAAAACTTATTTTAGATTCGCACAATTGACCTAAAAAAATGTAACATTAAATTATGCGACAAAAACTTATATTACCAAAAAAAAAAAAAAAAAAAAAAAAGAAAGGAGACTTCTTCTATCGAACTCATTTGAAACTCTTCTATTAACTGCCACGTCGTGAGAAATTTTGCTACGACATTTTAAGAGCAACCAGCGTGCATTTTGTATTTTTCATATTAATTTATAAATAGTCTGCTTTGAAATTCTATTTGTAAAAAAGATTAAAAAATATTATTGAAAGCATTAAAATAAGAACATATTGAAATTTATACACAAGCCATATAAACATATTGTCTTATATGTACATGTTTACAAGCTATTGTCTGTACAAACTAGTTCCTTATACATATTTTGATATTTACAAAGACGGGCAGTGTAAACTACAATGCAGCCTCTGTATGACCACACCTGTGTTGATAACAGAATAAATAAATAAATAAATAAATAAATAAATAAATAAATAAATAAATAAATAAATAAATAAATAAATAAATAAATAAATAAATAAATAAATAAATAAATAATAAATAAAAATTGTCTTTATTCAAAAAAATGCATAGAAAAAAATACAAATTTTTGAAAGGGCGAGGTTTAATCCTGACAATGTGTCTGGCCTACTCTTACACCTAACCCCAACAGAAAATATTAATGATAATCTTTAATAGCATACATAATTCTAATATGAGAGAAGTACTAATAATACTATGTAGCAAGAGAACAAAATAAAAAAAAGAAAAAGTTACAATATCTTTTAAAAAAATAAAAAACCTAGTAGAATGGATAAAGGCCGTATATGATCTCAGTTATACAATATAACTTCAGCAAATATAATAAAATAGATAAAACATAAGCAACAATAGCTATAGAATACATGTCTTATATTTGATTTTTGTGTCGATACAATTAATTATAAAAAAAGAGTTAAGTAACATTGATTATTTCAAAATGCAAAGGTTTTATTTGAATTAGATAGAATAAGAATTTGAAAAAATTGTTTATTGACCTTTTAAAACTAATTTTTATTTTTTTTTATTTATAAATATAAGTTCTTTTTCTCAAAAAAAGATAGATAATATATTTTTGCAAAAATAACTGTTTTTTTAATTCATAAATATAAAATTTTTATTTGGATTACAAGTTGTTTTTTTAACCTTTCTCTGTCTTTTTTTCTCTTTCTCTCTCTCTCTCTCTCTCTCTCTCTATCTCTGAGTCTGTCTCTGTCCCTCTCTCTCTCTCTCTTTCTCTCACTTTCTCTTTCGCTTTCTTACTTGATCTTTCTTTGTATTGCTTTGTTATAAAGAAAATTTACAATTTAAAAAATTTATTTTGTATTTTATTTTCTATTTATTTTAATAATGTGGATATACTTATAAAATAATAACTTATTTTGTCTTTACAGATTTATGTAGGCAACAGATTTCCATCAACAAGTACTGATAAGAAATAAAGTTTGCAATTTGTGATATTTTTTAAATTAAAAATTAAATAACAATAAATAGTTAAAAAGTATTTTGAAAAAATACAAATTGACAAATAAAATTATAACTAACAACAAAATAAAAATGCCGTTAAAAGATCCTAAGGCTCGTCCAGGAACTGCTGGAGGTATGCAAGGTTTTACATATGAAACGAAAATAGTTTTGTTATTCATGATTCGTGCCTGCTTGAACAAAGTAAACTTTACTCTGTATTCTAACATTGAAGGATTTGGTAACTTTGACGACGTAGTAGCAGATTGTGAGTTTAGTGATGGTTCAAAGTTAGTATTGTGTGTGCAAACAAAACATTTAACTTCTGAAAATAATCCAGTTAAAATAAATAAAAATAATCTTATAGGTGAAAAATTATGTAATAACAAAACATTTAAATCAAATGACAGTTTTAATCTTTGTAAGTATTATAAACAATTATGTGATAGTAAAAAGTCAAGACGCCCCAATTTTTCAGACAACAAGTATATTATTTTCACGACCGCTGGTATTGATAGCGATGACAAAGAAGTGCAGTGGATTAACGTACAACCTGACGAAAAATTAAGTAAATTGTTTGACACAAGTGGTAAAAATAATTGTGTTAATCAGTTTAGTACAATTGGAAATGACGATATTTTTAATGCTGTATACAATAATGAATTTCTTGAAAATATTTGTATATTTTCTAGCCAATGTCATGGAAGTGACATAGACTCTATTATTAAAAAAGATCTGAGCAATCTAATAGGCAATGAAGAAAAGTTAATTGTAGAAGCTGTGTTTAATAACATTAATGTTATAGTAAACGACTGGTATATATGGCACAAAGAAAAAATATCAAAACCAAAACCAGACTGTAAAGAATCAAGCAGCCCAAATGAAAGCAAAGTTGATAACAGAGCTGCTGCAGACGACTTCACAAACAAGAAGTTCTTAGATTTTCTTTGGGAATCTCTATTAAGAGAACTGCCATATTTATCTCTAGTAAATGAGCTCAATGATCATCTGAAAATTTACAGATGCACAGAATCAAAAATGTATGAGGAAATCAGTAACGATATACCTGTAGTAATAAACACAGGAGAGAATGCAAACATGCTAGCTTTGTTAGAATATTACACCACGGCCAAGGAAATTAGCAACAAATGTGAAACCAACTTAGAAAGTTTTATGTTTGTAAAATTTGAACACTTAGGTCTAGCCTTGGATGTGTTTAGGTATTGCAGAAACATTATATTTATAGACTGCAGTGCTATAGATTCTAAAAATTGTTCAAATCTTAAAGAACTACAAAACATTCTTAGTAATGATAAGACAAAAAGGGCTGTGCTCTTTATTCCCAATACGTTAATAAAATTTGCGCCAGTACCAAATACACCTAAAAATTACACATTTAATTATGAATCTCTTAAAAACTTTAATTTACCAATTAAAGTCAAATTACAAGGTTATGAAGTTGAATATAGTGACCTTTTTGCATTAAAAGAACTTTCTCGATATTTAGATACTGAAGCTGTTGAAGAGTTACTCAGTGAAAATATAATTATAGGTAAGGCACTAAATGAACTTGATGCAGAGACCGAACATTGTTACTTAGAACGTACTTATAACTATAGACAAGTGGTTAACAGTGATATATTTAACGATTCACGTCTTTGTGATGTCTTGTTTGTTTCTGTGACTCAACATAGTGACTTAGGTGCATATCAAGATAAGTTTGTAAACATAGCAAACGTGGACAATATCAGCAGTCACAGCAAATTTTACCACATATGTGACGTTAGAGAAGAAAATAGAAATAAATTGCAACATTTAGCAGAAAATTTTCCCAAGAAGGACAAAAATATTCATTGGTTACAAATAACACCAGACTGTGTATTATGGCAAGACACTGTTGGCAGTGTACAGAATATCACTAAATATGTAAAAACAGAGGAAAAAAAAGAAAAAGCAATCAATGAAGACAAGTTTCTTGAAAATGCAAACCAAATAAACCTGATAGTTGACAAAGCTGGCATGGGGAAAACTACGTCACTTATCAAGATTGCTCATAAACTTAGAACAAAGGATAAAAATTGTTGGATTGAACATATAAATTTAAGTTCCAGTAAATTTACAGATAGGTTATTAAAAATGAAAAAAGAATTGAAAAACAAAGCCAACGATGAAAAAGAAAAGGTTGCATTAAGTTTTCTTGAAGACTTTATCATTTGTAGGTTACCAAAACTCAGTCAGTCAGTTTTCAAGTATTTGTCTTTTAAAAAGCAAGTCATCTTTTTATTTGATGGATTTGATGAAATATGCCCAAAATATGAGAAAGAATTTAAAATTATTTTGAAAGATTTAATGCAAAGTAATCCTCTACAAATATGGTTAACAAGCAGAAGCCATATGGTTGAAAGCCTTCAAAAAATGTTTCCTGTATTTCCAGTTAATATTCAACCATTTGATAAAAATAACCAAATTGCATTCTATAAAAAATATTTCAAAAAATATCTAAAAAGTAACCAGAATGAGCCTAAAATAGATCAAAATGAAATTTGGTTCTTTTCCAAAGCATTGCAACAAAAATTTGAATCTGTAGATAAAAAAGTCCTAGACACTATGGGTATTCCATTGTTAACAAAAATGTTTGCAAAAATTGCTACTGTTAAGTTTGCTAAACAAAACACTGACCTACGAAATGTGGATATTTCGGTTCACAACATCTTTGACTTGTACAAAAATTTCTTTGACAAATCAATTGAAAGATTTTTAATAGATAAAAAAGGATTTGATCCAAGTGCAGCACATTTTAATTTAAAAACAGAAATAAAAAAATATATGAATATTCACAACTTAATTGCAGCTAAAAGTCTGTTAGAGGAAAAGTATATATCTCTTTTTTCTTCACGAGAAAATTATGATCTTGAAAATACAAATGAAGAACAATATCAGATTGACTTGATAGGCATTGGAATAGTATCGGCAAAAATGGAAGATAACAAATTCTTGCACTTCACATTTGCAGAATTTTTATTCGCCAACTTCATAATAGATAAACTTCAATCTCTTGACAACACAGAAGTCTTACGGGAACTACTTGATGAAGTTCTTTATGAAGATAAATGGAAAACTGTTAGAATATTTATGAACTATTCTAATTCAAAATCATTAGTTAACCCAAATTATGATCCTACATACAAATTTAGAGATAAAACATCAGACAATAAACATTTTAACGTAGATACAGTTAGCACCACTTCACTGATAGTAGCAGCTGAGGAGGGAAACTGCAACATTGCAGAATTTACAATTAACTGTGTGAAAGGGAAGAATAAATCAGATGTTAAGAAATGGATGTCTATAAAAAACGAAAAAGTTGACTTTTTGTATTACCTCTACGGAAAATTTGCTGCTCTACATTTAGCTTCGTATTACGGATACAACGATATAGTAAAGTTGCTGCTAAACTATGACGTAGATTACAACCAACAAACTCATAAAGGACACTCTGCACTCATGATTGCTGCAAGAGAAGGTAAATATATTATCTGTATATATTTTGTTACCCCCAAAACAGTTTTTAATCACTTAAAATTGCTGAATGGGTTAAAAAGATTCTAAAACCATAAAAATTAATTTATCCATTCGAAACTAATAAAATTATTAACAATTATTTTATATGGATTTTTTTTATATTTAACTAAATAAAGAAATTTTCCTTTTTAAATACTGTAAATAAATAAAAAATAAATTTGTATTAGCAAAAATATTTACAAATAGTCTAAAAATGTATATTGTTCATAAAAAAATAATATTAAACTGGTTGCTGTCTGATAATCTGCCAAATAGTTTTTTTACAAATATGAAATCAGTTTTTGGTTGGAACATTCTTTTCAGAAGCTACCACATCTTTGCTCAAAATAGTGATCCGCTAGATCCAAAGGACTTCTTTCAGGAAATTCCTTTAGTTTCACGCCAGAAATCCCCCGAGATGTCTTATAAGATAACATTTTATACGTCTTAAAAGAATTCCTAAACGAGACCCATATTTGGAGACCTCTCCCAGAAATTTTTCGTGGGGACCTTGTTTCGGCTCATCTTTAGCAATTTAATTTTATGGGTCCTACTTGGGCACCCTTTTTTAGGATGTCCGCTCGATGTCGCCCCTGGGGACCTCAGGAGACACCTCAATGTTTCATTGCCATGTAAATTATGGATTAAATGATAAATAATTTGAGGGTCTATTTGGGGCCCCTCGTGTAGGATGTCCACTTGATGTTTCCCCTGGGTATCTCAGGAGACATCTCAATATTTCAATGCTCTGTAAATAATGGATGAACTGACAAATAAGTTGAGGGCCTACTTAGGGCCCCTCGAACAGTAAGTCCACTCAATGTTTCCTTTGGGAACCTCAGGATACATTTCAATATTTCAATGCCCTGTAATTAATGGATTATTTGACAAATAAGTTAAGGGCCTATTTGAGGCCCTCGTGAATTCCGGATATTTGTGCTTGATGTCTCACGTGAGGATCTCAAGAGACATATCAATATTTCAATGCTCTGTAAATAATAGATGAAATGACAAATAAGCTGGGCCCAGTATATCCGGTTGATGAGTCACCTGGGGAGATCAGGAGACATCTCAATATTTTAACTCCTTATAAACAACAAAGGATAAAACATATATAAGTTGAGGCACCTCATTCAGCATGTCCGCTTGAAGTCTCACCTCGGACCCTATAAGACATCTAAATATTACAAGTTTCGTTAAACAGTAAATGAAAAATTAATTAGTTAGTTACTGCCACTTAAATTAAAACTTATAAGAAACTGTTAAAAGTCAAAAGCCATGGACAAGCTCCTTAAAAAAACACATAATTCATAAAAGGTCTAATTAAAAAATGGTTAAAAAAAAAAAAAAAAAAAAGAAGAAGAAGATAGAAACAAGAACAAAAAATTATATGCAAAGCCATGCAATATGCTTTTTCGTGTAACCTTTCTAAAATCTGACTTTTCTTATATGCAAAACAATAACCCTTGTTGTATTAAATGAATAATACACAAAAACAAACATGCATTACAAATTTAATAATTTGTGTATTATATGCACATTTTAAAATAAGTCTCATACAAAACATGCAAGAAAATTATTTTAAACATACTGTTAAAATATCCTACTCATATTTGTCTACTTATAGAAATACCTTAATTTACGCGGAGAGAACTAATTAAGTTGAAATAACTGAGTACGTACAGTATGATGTGAACTTCAAAATCTTAAGTTTGGTTCACATTTCAACTCGGGTAATTCTCTCCGCATATATTTATTTAATATAGATGAAGAAAAAACACCATATGTATATATAAAATTACAGCATTACCTCGTAATTAGTTTACACGTTTAAAATAACTATGAAAAATGTTGTGCAGTAACAATTTGCATGGCACAAACACTTGAGAACGGGCCGTTTCATGGAAAAAAACTTCTTTTTTTAGCCTAACATTGATTAAAATCGTTTGAAACGACTACATTTAATATTCTTAATTTTCATACAGTTTTCCAGATGATAAAACACTGATAATAATAACACAAATTACAATTAAAAACTTACAAAATGTTCATAACAAATAATACAAAAATTAGAACTCAATCACGCCACATATCTCGGCACTAGCCTGGCTATCACTCGCTAGGGAAGCTAGACAAGCATGCAGCATGCATGGCGAGTAACACTCGGTTAGACGGTTTTACCTGTGTGCTGATTGGTCATTCAAAACCAACTGTGACGGTTATTTCCCCACAACTGTGGTCTACTGGTCATTTAAAGTGCCGCGTTTTTGAGGAAACGAAGAAATCCCCAAGTATAGTCACGGACAAAAAGACTGCGACTGTACAGTGAATGACAAAAATTAATAAATTTTAAATAATTACAAAATGTGATGTACTGTACATTATAGTTAGGAAAATTTAAGATTAGGAGTCACACTATTTGTATATAAAATACAAAAAAAAAGTTAGTTAAAAATGCAAAAAAATTAGCATAAAAAATTGCATAAAAATGTAATCCTGGTTTAATAAAAAAACAACTTGTAATATACAGAGTGTCCATAAAGTCTCTGAGGGTGTTTAGACGTTAATAAAACACATAAGACTCAACGTAAATAAAGATTTATATACATCAAATTAAAGCTTGATTTATGAAAATTTTGAAAATTAAAACAGAAATGCAATCAGATGATTATTAATCTTGCTGCTCGATAAACCACAAAAAAAGATAACATTGACGGCCGATGTGCACCTTTTAACGCTTGCATTATCTAAAAAAACAAATACAGATTCAAAATTTGTCAGGTTTTACTCGAGGTTTTTGAAAAATTACGTCAAGGCCTCTTAACATGTTCCCTATTGGTAGCACGACACACGTCGAGACGAACCTCTAGCTCGCGACACGTTGCGGAGAGTCTGCGAAGTGATGGCCTTGACAGCGGCGGTGATACGCTGCTTCATCTCACGCATGCCTAGCACTTTTGACTTGAAGACTTCGACCTTGACGTAGCCCCACAGATGTAAGTCGGGTGGCGTGAGACCATCAGGGGACGAGTGCAATGCGTGTTTGTCTAGTAAAGTAAAAACTGACAGAACGTGTGTTTCTGGGGCACTAAACGTCCAGACACAGCTCGTACGTTCGAACATGACATTCCCAAGGTAATTATTTGGTGCGCAGTCTTGTACGATTGTGGTATCGGCCCGTTCTTCCTCCACGAGCCAACTGTCCACTGGAACAACTATCTAAACATACCTCATGAGAATTACGCGATCCATCAGCTGCTGCAGGCCCAGACGAAGTGGGGTTACGAGCTCAACTTCCAGCAGGACTCTTACAAATGGGCGCACGGTGTCAGAGACGAGATGGATAGGTGTTTTTAGGCAGGTGGCTACGTCGTTGTGAACCCATGGCATAGCCTCCAAGTCTTCTGATTTCACTCCACCCGATTTTTATGTATAGCGTCTGGGACTTTGTCAAGGACAAGATTTTCAAAACATAAGTGCGTGAGATGCATTAGTTGAAGCAGTGTATTCACCGATGCTGTCGAGGCCATCACTCCGCAGATTTTCGCAACGTGTCATGCGAGCTAGAGTTTCGTCAAAATGTGTCTTGCTATTAATGGTGCCCATGTGAAGAGTCCTTGAGATAATGGCTCAGAAAACTTGAGTGAGACCTGACAAATTTTGAATCTATATGTCGTCCCTATCGCGTCAAAACGTTTCAAGTGAAATTATCACGACCTCACCAAACGTTCCATCTACATAGGGTTTACTGTGTCAGATGGAACGTTTGGCGCGCTCGTAATAATTTCATTTGAAACGTTTTTACGCGATAGAGACGATGCGTTTTTTCAGATGATGCAAGCGTTAAAAGTTACAAATCAGACGTTAAAATTCTCTTTTTTTGTGGTATTTGGTGTTGCAAGATTAATAATCATCTAATTGCTTTTGTGTTTTGATTTTCAAAATTGTCATAATTCAAGCTTTAATTTGATGTATGATAAATTTAATTTACGTTAAGTCTTATGTGTTTTATTAACGTCTAAACACCCTCAGAAACTTTATGGACACCATGTATTTAACAGAATAAAAAACATTTAGTAACTTTTGTTTAATACTTTTTTTTGTTCAATTTTTTTTTTAAATTTTTTTATTGTTCCGTGAGGTCTCGCCGTAAGACATCTTTTTAGACATCTCCACTGGTCTCAAAATGTCCCATATTTATAAAAACACTATGTAAATGATCCGTAAATTTTGCAATAAAAAATATATATAACAAAAATGTACTTAATAATTGAAATATGCACAAAAAAGTAATTTTTTATGTATTACGTCCTGCAAGGTCCTAACAAGAGATATCTTTCGGGACATCTCCACTGGTCTCGATAGAGTCTTTATATTTTAAAATGCTGTACAAAACAACTATTTAAAAACATACAAGTGACCGCAAAGCCATTAAAATAAAATTTAAAGCCAGTTCTGACTAAAACTAAGCCAAAAAAGGATGTCCCTTAGAGGAGTCCCGAGTGGACGTCCCTGGAGACCTATCTCGAACTCGTCTTCTGAATTTATCGGGGAGATTTCGCGCCCTAGCAAAAGCAGAATCATCACCTCCTATATTTACCTAATGCTTATAAATACGAGTGCAAAAGACTGAATTTAAATTAATGCAAATGTAAAACAAAATTGATTTTTACTTACATAATTAAGTAAATTCAAAGTTATGGTTTTCAATTAATTGTGACTCATCTTTATGAACTTTTAAATTTTTTTTAAAATTTATGCAACTTTATTGTGACGTTCACTTTATTGTGACGTTCACTTTATTGTGACGTTCACTTTATTGTGACTTTCGCTTTATTTTAGGTTTTTCTTAATTGTGACATTAACTATATTGTGGCGTATACTTTATTGTGACTTTCACCTTATTGTGATTTTTACTTTATTGTATAATTCATTTAATTGTGACTTTTACTTATTTTGTAACGTTTACTTTAATGTGACTTTTACTTTATTGTGACTTTCACTTATATTTTAAATTTCACTTAAAGCCTTGTCAAGTTACTTGTTAGTCATTAAGAATACTACATTAAGAATATATACATGAATTAGACACCAACACGTTGATTTGTATTTATTTTTGTTAATCTTTCTTTTATGTTTTTTTACGTATCTGACGTCACAATGTACCAATGAGGCAATCATAGGGGTAATGAACTTGAGGGAGGGGCTTAAATTTATTACGTAACCAGAAAGGTGACTGTGATTGGCGGTGAAACATTGTGACGTCAAATAAGTTTTTAAACTTCAAAATTGAAAATAAACAAAAAATAAATACAAAATCAACATGATGGTGTCAAAAGTATGGAACTAAAATATGGTTATTATCAGTCTAGTATTTTAAATTATGAAAAATCTGTTGTCCAGGGCTTATATTGTGACCTAATTTCACCTATTTGAGACTTTCACTTTTTTTTGCTTTATTGTAACTTTTACGTTTTTGTGACTTTTACTTTTTTCTAACTTTCACTTATTTTGACTTTAAATTTATATTAACTTTCACTTTAATGTAACTATTACTTTGTAGTAACTTTCATTATATTGAGAGATTTTCTTTATTGTGAATTACAAATAATTGTAAGTTTAACTTTTTTTACTTCATTGCATCTTTTACTTTTTTGTGACTTTTACGTTATTTTTACTTTCACTTAATTTGACTTTCAATTGATTGTGACTTATAATTTATTGTATCTTTCACTATAATGTAACTATTACTTTGTTGTGAATTTAACTTCTTTTTTTTTTTTACTTAATTGTGACTTTCACTTTATTGTGACTTTCATATATTTTTTTTATTTTTTGTTTTCCGAAAGAGATTTTAGTTCCCAATCCTTGGCAATTATTTAAAACAGTTTTTTGCACTCTGATTTTGTATGAGCAGCATTTAAATAATAAATAGTATAAAATTTAAATGTGAAGAAAATAAAAAATAATAGTTGTCAACTTTTTTCTTGCAGGAAATTGTGACGTAGTGACTTCGCTACTAACACATGAAGCAGACGTCAATCTAGTATCAACGTCAGGTGAAACAGCGCTAATTATGGCTGCACACAGAGGGCATTGTGACGTAGTGACTGCACTACTAACACATGGAGCTAACGTCAATCATGTATTAGAGATAGGTGAAACAGCGCTAATGTTAGCTGCAAAATATGGACATTGTGACGTAGCGAATGCCCTACTAACACATGAAGCAGACGTAAATCATGTATCAAATTTACGTGAAACAGCGCTAACAATAGCTGCAGAAGGAGGACATTGTGACGTAGTGACTGCACTACTAACACATGAAGCAAACGCCAATCATGTATCAAAGTCAGGTGAAACAGCGCTTATATTAGCTGCACAAGAAGGACATTGTGACATAATGACAGAGTTAATTAAGTATAGAGCAAACGTCAATCTTAAAGACACTAATGGATACACAGCAATATTACATGCTGCATCATGGGCAACACTTCCTGTAATAAAACAACTGTTTGATAGTGGAGCAAGCCTTGAAGACAAAAGCAATACAGGTTCAACATTCTCCCTACAGTTAGCTAAAAACTATCATCACGAGGTCCTGCAATATTTCATCACTACAGGTAGATACAACATTCATGACACAGATAAAGATGAATGGACTGCTTCGCACCATGCAGCATTATGTGGGCATTGTTTAAATATAAAGTTACTGTTAGACAACGAAGCTGAATTAATATGTCCAGATAATACAAATACACCAAATCTTATTGACTGTCAAGATAATGAAGGTCGAACTGCACTTCATGTTGCAGTTTGTTACTCCTGGTCTTTGCAGTGTGTTCAATATTTGCTACAGCGTGGAGCAGATCGTAATATCACAGATAACGAGGGTAAGACTGCTCGAGATTTTTGTAATGATGAAGAAACAAGAAAGTGGTTGCGTGAAAATATATATAATACTGACATTGTAGTGCAGCTGCCACTTTGCAACAATGACATACATAAACGAAATAGAAAATGATTAGGGTTATAAAGAATTATTCAAAAAAACATTTTATTTTAAAAAACTTTATATGTAAATTAAAAAAAATTAATTTATTCTCCATAATAAAAAACCAGACGAGAAAAAAAAACATTTGCATTTATGTCACAATACACTTGAGATCATACTTACATAAATAACTTTAGTTTATCTAGAAAACCAACAATAGTCCCGTAGCAGTGATCAGAAAATTAGAATTATGTAACCCGCACAACATTTTTATACTTATATTTGCATGCTTCTGACGTCATAAACAGAAATATACAAATTGAATACTTTACAGTTGTTTTGTGCTCTATCGTGTGGCAACATTAACATTTTGGTAAAAATTGTTTTATGTGGTCCATGCCTTTAAGAAATATTACACCTAAATTAATAGATATATTTTAATTATATATAATTAGCTATAACGGTAAACATTTCTTGTGCTAAATGTAAAAATAACGTTATAAATTTTATATATCTTATAACAAAAAACAGCACGATTGTACGGAAAATTTTCAATTGTATAAAATTGTAAATTTGTTTATTTATTTTTATTTAGTTTTAATTTTTAAATATATTCTTATTAAATATATAATTATTTTAATGTAATATTGTGCTATAGGTTGTATGCTTTCAAGTTAAAGTCAACGCCATGTTGCATTACTCAATAACATGGGTGAAATACGATAATTACTCATTTAGATAGTTTAAAACCACTATGCAATATTTTTGAGAGCATTGATGTTGTAAATATGTAAATAAATATGTAACAGCTATGTTTTTTTTTAAGTCTTATTTTTAATGTTAATATAAAAATAAATATTTATATAAATTTATTAAATATTCTATATTTATAATTTAATGTATAATTTGAAATGCATGTATTATGATATATATCGATGTCTAACCGGCGAAGTGAACTAATTTTTTGTTACAAATTTTACTCAAAATGAACGATCTGCGTTAAGCAGTCGCAACGAGCGGGAAACTAGATGAGAACTAGATGGGGAAACGTTGAATTTGTAAAGTGTAGAACGTCCATTTTAAACAAAATTTGTAATGTGATGAACGGTCATATGTTACAAAATTTGTAATGTGTAGAACAAACATTTTCCTAAAAATTTGTAATGTGTAGAAAAAACATTTTTCACGAACTTTGTAAAGTGTAGAACGGTCATCTTCCACAACATATGTAATGTGTAGAACGGTCAAAGGTCACAAAATTTGTAAACAACGATATGAACTATATTATCTTTTAATTATATTATATATAAGTATTTGTAGATAAAAGTGCATGAATTGTTAATTTGATTTTTAAATTATAGAAATAATTAATTTTTACATATAAGCTATATAACCATATGTTAAAAGTTATTTTATATGTACATTGTATATAAGGTGTGTGCGCATGACGTTATTCTGAGTGCTTTTCGAAGCTCTACATAGTTTTGGCTATTTTCTTTGGTAAATTAGCTATTTTTTGGTCATTATTATTTTTCTTGCATACTTGTGATACTAATATCACCTGTTAACAACATCAATGCTCTCAAAAATATTGCAAAGTATTTTTAAACTGAAAACATGTGCCATTTTCATATACCGGCCAATGTTATTTAGTACTCACTTATGACGCCGACTTTAACATCAATGAAAACACCCGATATTAATTTGTAAGGATAAACACATATTTAAATGTAATTTTAATATATTTGATATAAATCACTTCTAAAGTTAATATATACTTGTACATTTTTATATTTATAAACTATTCTGAGTATCTAGGTTTATATTCAATAAATAATCAGATATCTGTAATATTAAAAAATATATTCTATTTTAAGTATTTTTTAAATGTAAATATACAAAAGTAATTTTATTGGATCTTTTTTTTATTTAAAACTGTGTAATTTTTCCTTCTATCAGAAAGAAAGAACAGTTGAAACTATTAAGAATTGCGATAACAATGTTTTATTTTTTTATATGATTATTTTAAATCAGATTGCAATTATTATCTTTATCAACTGTCTATATTTATATTAATATATCTCCATATACTATTTTTATCTGATTTCTACATAATATATACTCTATCATATCTACTATTTATAACTACTATTTTTATGTCTACTATCTATATCTGTATCTACTATCTATATCTACTATTTATATTTATATCTACTATCAATATATCAGCTATATATCTTAAGCAATTTAAATAATAATATAAATTATTAATTTTATAACATGTTTTTATTTGTATTTATAACTTAGTAATATGCTCTATAGTATTTTAATTATTAAGTGGTTTAAATTTATGTTGTAAATTAAGATTTGTAGATATTTTGATCATGTATAACGTTCATGTAGGTACAATGTGTAATATGTTTAATTACATATATTATTAGTTATTAAATATAAAATCTAGTTTTAAAGAAGTATCTTTTTATTTAAAAAATATATTCCTGCTAAATTTATAGCTTATTTTATGTTTTAAATTAAAAACGACATGTATTGAGATATTTAAAATATTAAAACCTAATAAAATAAAGATATTGAAAGTTGCACTCAAATGTTTGACCATATATAGTTATTAATAAGCTAGCAATAATAAAGATATGGGAAATATAATTAATAAATACTACATATAATATAAACAGTTTTCAAAACTGAAAAAAAACTAACTTTTAAATTTCTAGAATTCTCATTCTTTAAGTCAATTAAAGTATTTTATTTCTGCTGTTGTTTTAAAATTGGAGTGCTTAATTTATTCATTAACAAAATCTCTTCCCTGCTCGAAAATCTTGCCAAGTTCTTGCCAAGAACCCGTTTCTTAGCAAGAACTTGGCAAGTTCCTGCCAAGAAACAGTTTCTTAGTAAGAACTTGCCAAGAACTTGTCTCAAGATCTTGACTGAGTATTTCTTGGTAAGTTCTTACCAAGAACTTACTTCAAGATCTTGACAAAGATTTTCTTGGCAAGTTCTTAGTAAGATTATGCCAAGATCTTAGTCCTTGGCAAGTTCTTGACAAGAAATTCATCAAGATCTTAGTTACGATTTCTTGCCAAGATCTTGGCTAATTTCTTGAAAAAAATAAAAAAAAATCTTGGCAAAATCTTGCCAAGATTCAGTTTCTTGGTTCAATCTTGGCAAAATTTGTAAAAAATTAAGATTTCTTGATTCAGAAATTTCTTGGCTCGAAATCTTGACAAGTTCTTGGTAAGATCTTGGAATAGTATTTAGGGGTTGAAAAAAGGGTCAAGGAGTATTGATAGTACATTTTTGAAGCTAAGAACAGGTTCCTCATCTCTTTTTACCCCTAGGAACCAAATTTCATATTTTTAACCTTTCTGATCTCTCGACAACCTAAGTCCAAATAATTAGAACTTTATATAACGCAAATAATACAAGAAATCAATAAGAGGTAGAAAAGAGCAGTGCAAGGACAGCCTCATCAGTGATCACCGAAGTCAAGCAACGTTGAGCGAGATCAAAAGATGGATGGGTGACCGATTTTTTTATTGTGCTAGAAATGTTTTTTTATTGATTTCTCTTTATTGTGTACAGCAGAATGTGCAGAATAAATTTTCCTACATTTTAATTATTAATTTTAATTAAAATTAATTAATTATCCAAGATCTTGTCAAGATCTTGACACGATTTTGCCAAGAACTTGACACGATCTTGTCAAGATCGTGACAGGATCTTGACACGATCTTGACACGATCTTGACACGATCTTGTCAAGATCGTGGCACGATCTTGGTAAGATCTTACACAAGAACTTGCTAAGTTTTTGGTAAGATCCTGGCAAGAACTTGGCAAGTTTTTCGAGCAGGGTTTCTTTAAAATTACGTCTATTATAAAACTTTTTGTTTATTTTTAAATTATTACAAGCATTAAATAAATATTAGAAAAATAGGCAAATAAAATAAGTTTTTTATTGTGGTATAGTATAAGACTTATTTTACATATATTTAAAACACTCATACAAAATACAGACAGACATACACAAAAAAAATACAAAATATATTTAAGGCAGACAATAACTTTTTTTAATTCGGTTAGTAAGACAACTTTTATATAATTAAAAAACAGCATACAAAATATCTATGGTAGAAGCTTTAGGTTTACTATACAAGAAGCAACCCAATCTTACGACAATTCTAAATACCAGCTTGGAGACTTTTTGTCGGCTTGAGAAATATGGCTACGCTATGCTGAGATTCTTCATCACAAATCAATCAGGGAAGTAAAAACAATTCTAATTTAAATCTTTTAAATTGCCCATAGTTTTGTATAAGCGCAATTTAATATTAAAAACTAGAAATATATCTTAAAGAAAAAAAATAATTAAAAAAAAAATTAATTTTTGCTTAAGCCAAGATTAAAATAAAAATATTTAACGTTTAGTTTAATTTTTCTTCAATTAAATTTTCTTAAGTAATGATCCATATTTTATGTATAGCTACTTAAAATATTATAAAATAAAAATTTGCTTAAAAATAATTCTTGATTTCCTTTTTAAATTAAGGAACATAAAATAAACTTCCCAGCCGGAAAAAATCGTTAGGAATTTTAAGCATTTTAGGCATAGTCCACTTTTGGGACTACAAAGATCCCTAATGTTACTAACATTAGGGATGTTAGGGAATTGACTCCAACGTTAGGTATTTTAGGGAATTTAGTCCGACGTTTGGTATTTTAGGGAATTTAGGGACTTTGCATATACTGCACACATAATATAAAATAGAAACAGGTATTTATTTAACAAAAATATAATTTACACCTAATTAAAGCAATATATCAGAGCATGCAGAGAGCATTTTAAATAATAAATTATACAATAATTGTAATAAATAAGCATGCATGGTATATTGACGTCGCCTCGTTCTGTACGCCTCCTTCATCACATGGTATAAAACTTGAGTTGTTTGTGCTGTAAATCTTTCCTTCTTCATCCATCAACAAATTTAGTTCTGCAGTCAAGTTGTCTATACTGCGTACGTAGGAACATCTACTCTGAAATCCAAAGTAAAACCTGCTATTAATATATTTTCTTTGAAACTGGTTTACATATATCACACCATTGCCTTAAAAATGTTCCATAACATTAAATGATTTCTATAGGAAGAAGCTAAGTTTACAGAACTGTATACCGGATACCGACAGAAGGCCCTACGACAAAAGACCCGACGTGTGTGCCGCTCTCCGATATACTTTGCCTGTGCGCACAGCCAGGGCCTTTTGTCGACCGACCTTCTGACAGACCTTGCGAGCCAAATGTATAACTCGTTAAACAAAAGATACCCGCATCGAAAAATAAGATAGTGAAATATTTTCTTAATATTTTCTACAGATTTATTTTTATTTTAAACAATAGAAAAGAGACATTTCCTAAAATTTATGACTGATTTTTAAAGATTTTCTCATAGATGCACCATAAAAAGGACTTTTTAAAACATTTTCATTCATTTTAAAAGATTTTTACAAAATTTCTTACATATTCCACGCAATTTTATTTACTTTTATACCTGCGCAAACAAAAGATATGAGAACAAATGATTTTTGACCGCGCGCTGCAGCTATTGTGTAAAATTAGTAAGAAATCTTAAGTAGGTTTTCTACAGATTTTAATGCAATAAAAGTGACAGCACATTGGCAGGTATAAAAATTGAAAAAGATTTCCAGCATTTTAAACAATTTTTTAATTTTTAAAGATCTTTCCTTTTTTTTGTGTATATGTAAATGAATTGATTTAAAATGTGAAGAAAGGCGTTTATATACAAGCGGAAAACAATCAAAACTAACATTTTTTTTAAATAACTATAAATTTGTTATTAAAATATGTATTTGCAAGACAAAATTCGTCTATATTTTTTTTTTCGATATTGTCCTACTCATTATAATTTATATTGTTTACAAACAAAAAAATTGAAAATTTCAAAATTTGTATTTTTTATTTTTAGTAAGTGAGAAATAAACAAAAATAATTATTTAATTTAATTAAGTTGCTTTACAAAATTTATATGAACTGAAATTTAGCTAGATATATTATGCGCTTATACGCTATAATAATGATACGCAAATACACACTAATAATGAAAAGTGAATCAAACTCTTCAAAATATGATGTCAATTTTATTTTAATCAGAATAAGAACAAAGTATAATATTTTCTTATAGATTATTAATAGAACGGCACAAAAATATTTATTTTATGTGCAGCGCAGCAAAATGCGATGTAACTATTATAAATTCCAGATAATTGTTTTTGTAAAAATACAAATTAAATATGTATACACCCGAATATTTATAAGATATTTTAAATTTTATGTTTTAAAATATCGTAATTGTATATTTGCAATTTTACAGTATTTAATCATCGTTAATTAAAAATTCGTTTGTATCAAAATCCTTTTGATATGCTGCAAATAAAATAAATATTTTTGTGCTGAAAATTTTGTACTGTATTTATTATATAACTAATATATTTACATCTCAACTTTTTTCTTCTTATTAAAAATTGAAAACTAGTTTGACTTTTGATTATTTTGTTATTTTGATTATTTATATTTTAAATTATTTAGGATGTACAGAGGTCGTATCGGAATAATATAAAAAAAAATTACTGTCACTATAATATATATAAAAGAAAACGAAACATTTTTAAAATGATATATATATATAAACCGCAAAGTTTTTGATCTTCTGTTCTTTATTATATAAATACATATATAATTTGTAAAAGAATAATGATGTAAATGCTAAGTGACGCCCATTGAAAGAATGTATTAAAATAATTGTTAAAATAAAGACGCAAAAAAAAAAAAAAAAAAAAAATCTCGTCTTAATACTTATAGCATATATTATTAATATACATATATACAATATATTACATATTATAATATATTATATATATAATAATTTACTTTTACTTTGTAACTTATTAACAGAGATTTATTTTTGTGGTACAATGAAAACAGAAAATTCTCTAATAATAGAGCAAAAATTCGCAATTGGTATATATTTCTCCGTTTTCATTGTACCTATCAAAATTAAATCTGTTAATAAGTTAATTAATAAAGTAAATTAAACATATTTTGATAATACAGTATATATTTTACGTGTATTATTCTAGCAAAATAATTATAATATTTGAATTATTATATAAAGTATATTGTACTTATTTTGTAGATTTGTCTGTGACTTCGTCTTTTTATAAGTAAAGCAAAAGTCACTAAAATTGAAAGTTTTTTCGCTCTGTTTCAGGTATCGGGTCACATTTAAATAGACATACAAAACGCATTAATTGTTTAAAAAATATGTGATTCATGACAAAAATGTCATTTTAATGTCTAAGTCGGCTAATTTTTCAGCAAGGTGGGTTATTTAATTACAATCTTATTAAAAGTTCTGCAAATCAAACTGGTTAGGCTAAAAAAAACTCTCGCCTTATATAGTGATTTTTAAAAACTTTAACATAAAAATGTGTGCCGAACACATATGCGTGCGTACAATAGATGCGAAATGTTAGGCAGGTAGCGCTAGGGACTAGAATAATTGACAGGCATGGTCTTTATTTAGGGGCGGCGCGCGGTCGGTCTTTGAGCTATTGTCCTCGCTTTTCTTTTATGATTTTTATTGTAAAAGCCTTCCACAGATTTTTAGACATTTTTACACATTTATTTTCAATAAGATTTACAACCTTTCCTATATTTTTTAATCTTATTTAGTTTTTTTGAATGGACATTTCCAACCATTAAAAATTGAAACAAATTAAATCTGTAGAAAACTTTCTTCTGATTTTTACAAATATAATTTTAAAATCATTCGAAACCTTATTTTTGGATGCGGGTATACATATTGCTACGTTTGATAATTGTCACACATAGCAATATGTATATCTTGTTTTTTGTCACATAGACCAATATGTGGCACACCATCTCCATTACGTTCAGAAACGACTTACACATTTTGCTTATAGTTTGAAAATAAAACGAGATACACAACTGCATGACAAATAACAAAGATAGACATTTTGCTTCGCGTGTCAAAAAACAAGTTACATAAGACATATTTTTTTGCAACAGCATTGATACACTCTCTCGTATGGGGGTATAAAGTAGCTAATTGGGTGAATTATTAATATCAAGCTCAACTTTTTCCTGTTCCTAACTGAGCCTAAAATCCATTGATTTCTTGTTTTTAGTAGTATATCCGTTAATAATCAAATATTTTGAAAAAAAAATACGAGGGGGGGGGGGGGCTCATAAGGCTGTTGTGATGTCATGTGAATCGTTTTGCCCATAAGGTTAACATTGCATTTTCCGGAACGAGTGACGTCACAGCTGCTTGTGATTCCCCCCTGTGGTAGCCCCTTCAACGTGATTATCCTTGAGATATGCAACTCGCTACAACATTTTCTGTAGGGTGTATGCGGATGACGTCATGTTTAGTGTACTTGGAGCTTGCAGGCCATACTGGAGTAGTGAATAATATTGCTCAGCATGCATCAAAGTTCATCTAAGCCAATTTTCTTTGGGAAATCTTTTTTTTTTTCTCACATACTTTGAGACATTAATCCAACATATTTACAACATCAATGCTCTCAAAAATATTGCGTTGTGTTTTTAAGCTATCAAAATGATTTATTATCCTATGCCACCCACGCTATTGCTAGTGTGTGGCGTCGACTTTAACATGAATGCATAAAACCTATAGTAAAGCCGTAGCTATGACGTACAAGGTACGCGAAGAGTTGCATATCTCACAAAATGATCACAAGTTTGCGGGACTACTGAAGGGCTTTGGGTTTTCACTTAAGAGTGATTAGACAGTTCTGCTCACTATATATCTAACATTGAAGAAGCTATGTAGTAACCACTGAACTTTCTCGCTTTAAGGGTTCAATTTCCTGCCTGTTAAAATTTTTGCTGACAAACACCTAATAATAAAATAATAATAATAACGCTGTGTAAGAAATATTTTAAAATGTAAAAGTAATTATATATATAAGATTTATATTACATTTCTTGTACAATAGCAAGAAAATTAACAAACTCGGAGCCCAAAACTAGCAAAATGCTAGGGAGCAACTTTGTGTTCCTGTCTGCATTTAACATGCTTTCTTATGGGGCAATGATGCAGCTATAACTGCAGTTAAAATTATTTCTCAGAACTGAAACTTTTATTGTAGAGCTTACTAAGCCTCTAAGCTTTTGTTTTCCTGGATACCAATACAATTGGAAGAAAAAGTAATTTGTAAATATATTGCTTGAAATACAGAAAAACAAAAGCTTTGAGGCACAGTATAAGGTACAGAAAAAATGTCAGCTCTGAGAAATAATTTTAACTCAAGTTATAGCAGCTTCATTGGCCCATAAGAAAGCATGTTAAATTGAGACGAGTCACAAAGGCGTGTGCTAGCATTGTTAGTATTGTTGAACTGTGTTTGTTTATTTTATCACTGAACACAGTTTTGCACCATCTACTATCTGCTTAATTACAGAGATATGGAAAACAAACTAACAAATTTTAGAGTGATTCCTCCTAAAGGTGTAGATCACCTTGAACAAAAAAGTTGCATAGTATCCTAACAAACCTGAAAATCAACTATGATTTGGCCCAAGTCATTGATTTCTAATTTATTTTCCATTCACAAAATGCCGCTGCCGGTCACTGACGTCACAGCTTGCCTGGTCCACGCGCAAGTAAACCGGGCGAACTGTGATGTCAGTGACCGGCAGTGGCATTTTGTGAATGGAAAATAAATTAGAAATCAATGAATCCAGCCAAATCAACGTTGATTTTTAGGTTTGTTAGGATATTATACAACTTTTTTGTTCAAGGTGTTCTACGCCTTTAAGAGTGATATTATGTATGGTGTGCAGAGAAAATAGAAATAATAATAAAATAATAAAAGGGGAAAGACATTAAAATAGAGTGGAGTAAAGAAACAATGGTAATTTGGTAGTAGTGATTGGTAGAGGATTGGTTTGAGCGGGTGTGTGTCAGCGTTTATAAATATTAAGGCCAGGTTGGTATACATACACTGCCTTCCTGGACTAATAAAACATATTAGATTGCTAATCTACACTATCGTAAATAATTATTTTATATCAGCCAGAGGGAGGTATGTTTCAGGAAACTTCTAATTCATATCTTCCTATAGCCCAACTAATAATTATTAAAGGTGTAAAACACCTTGAAGAAAAAAGTTGCGTAATATCCTGACAAACCTGAAAATCAACGTTGATTTGGCCGGAGTCATTGATTTCTAATTTATTTCCCATTCACAAAATGCCGCTGCCGGTCACTGACGTCACAGCTCGCCTGGTCCACGCGCTAGCAAATTGGGCGAGCTGTGACGTCAGTGACCGGCAGCGGCATTTTATGAATAGCAAATAAATTAGAAATCAATGACTCCGGCCAAATCAACGTTGATTTTCAGGTTTGTTGGGATATTATGCAATTTTTTTTTTCAAGGTGTTCTACGCCTTTAACACAGTGTGAACAAGCATGCAAACCAATATGTTTTGCAGGCCAGGAAGACAGAGTATAGACCAACCTGGCCTATACATTAAGATACATGCACATTTAAAACCAAAACTACCAATTATACCTTTAGTCCCATGAAATCTATATTATTCCTTCGCTCCACTTCCTTTTAATTCTTATTCATCTCTCTTCTCTCTCTCTCTCTCTCTCTCTCTCTCTCTCTCTCTCTCTCTCTCTCTCTCTCTCTCTCTCTCTCTCTCTTCTTTCACCTCTTCCACATTTTCCTTCCCCCCCCTCCTCTCTTAAATTTTCAATATATACACAAAAAAAATAATACAGATTTAGGATAGCACTATTAGCAAGGTCTTACTACAGTAGAAGTTCACTGGAGAGGTCAAAGTCTCGCAAGGCACAGTTTTTTTTTTATAAAAAAAGTCGTTTTATAACAGAGCTTTGGTCAGAAATTATTAAGACATTATCAATCAAAGAAAGAGATTTACTTTGGAGCAAATATCAGAGTATTGTACACCGTACAAGACTACGTGCTTTCTATGAGTGATGTGCTCATGTAAAGTCTATTCTTTGTTAATGCGTTGTCATTAATATGTAACAAAAGGCAAAAGCTCTGTTATAAACATTGTTATTTGAAAACACAGCCACCAAAGACCTTCTCCATACAGCCTTCTGCTGTGGTAAAGCCCTAACTGTATTTTTTTTCTTTACTGTATTGATAAAACCTTTTTTTTTTCCCCTCAATCATTAAAATTAATGCAGATATAATTAAGTCATTAAATAAAGAAAAAATAAAAAAAATTGACACTTTGTAAAATCTGAGTACGTAATGCTCTCAATGTCTGCCGTATTCTGATAAAGCAATGAAGCGAGCAGCACTCAAGTTGACATTATTTCTTGAAAATGGATTATTATCACAGGTTCTCCATCCTGTGTGTGAAGGTTTTGACGCTGCTTCGGACAACCTCGTGATAAATATAAACGTGTTAGATCTTGTTGATGGCTGAGCTGATAGGTCCCGACAGCTCTCGGGTGCTATCCTAAAGCATCCCAAGGTGATATCAGGCTTCATCTATGGCTTACGTCTATAGTTATTATTTGCCTGGCTTAATGTTGACTTAAATATAATACATATTCATAATTCAAAAAGACAGGCAAATAATAACTATAGACGTAAGCCATAGATGAAGCCTGATATCACCTTGGGATGCTTTAGGATAGCACCCGAGAGCTGTCCGGACCTATCAGCTCAGCCATCAACAAGATCTAACACGTTTATATTTATCACGAGGTTGTCCGAAGCAGCGTCAAAACCTTCACACACATGATGGAGAAGCTGTGATAATAATCCATTTTCAAGAAATAATGTCAACTTGAGTGCTGCTCGCTTCATTGCTTTATCAGAATACGGCAGACATTGAGAGCATTACGTACTCAGATTTTACAAAGTGTCAATTTTTTTATTTTTTATTTATTTAATGACTTAATTATATCTGCATTAATTTTAATGATTGAGGGGAAAAAAAAGGTTTTATCAATACAGTAAAGAAAAAAAATACAGTTAGGGCTTTACCACAGCAGAAGGCTGTATGGAGAAGGTCTTTGGTGGCTGGGTTTTCAAATAACAATGTTTATAACAGAGCTTTTGCCTTTTGTTACATATTAATGACAACGCATTAACAAAGAATAGACTTTACATGAGCACATCACTCATAGAAAGCACGTAGTCTTGTACGGTGTACAATACTCTGATATTTGCTCAAGAGTAAATATCTTTCTTTGATTGATATAATGTCATACTAATCTATGACCAAAGCTCTGTTATAAAATAAAAAAATTTTATGACAAAAAACTGTGCCTTGTGAGCCTTTGACCTATCCAGTGAACTTCTACTATTGTAAGACCCTGCTAATATAGTTCTATCCTATTTTGTATTATTATAGCAAATTTAAGAGATAAGGGGGGAAGGAAAATGTGGAAGAGGTGAAACGAGAGAGAGAGAGAGAGAGAGAGAGAGAGAGAGAGAGAGATGAAAAGAATTAAAAGGAAGTGGAGCAAAGGTATAATATAGATTGCATGCGAGTAGGGATATTATTGGCATAGTTTTGATTTTAATGTGCATGTATCTTAACGTATAGGCAAGGTTGGTCTACACTGCCTTCCTGGACTGTAAAACATATTGGTTTGCATGCTTATTCACACTGTGTGTTAATAATTATTAGTTGGTTTATAGAAAGATATGAATTATAGAAGTTTCCTGAAACATATCACCTTCTGGCTTACATTAAATAATTATTTACGATAGTGTGGATTAGCAATCCAATATGTTTTATTAGTCCAGGAAGGCAGTGTATGTATACCAACCGAGCTGGCTTTAATATTTATATACGCTGACACACACCCGCGGCGCTCAAACCAATCCTCTACCAATCACTACTACCAAATTACCATTGTTTCTGTACTCCACTCTATTTTAATGTCTTCCCCCTTTTATTATTTTTTCTCTTTTTTCTTCACATTATATCACCCTTCCAAATTAGAGCAAATTTTAGACCTAAAATATTGCCACAGTTTATCTTAATATCTCTGTAAGCAACAATAAAAGCTGATATTACAAAAGTAGGTCATGGATAAAATAAACAAACAGACATCTCAACAATACTAACAAAAGTGCTAGCAGACGACTTTGTGTTCCTGTCTACATTTAACATGCTTTCTTATGGGGCAATGAAGCTGCTATAACTGCAGTTAAAATTATTTCTCAGAGCTGAATTTTTTACTGTAGCTTACTGAGCCTAAAGCTTTTTTTTTTTTTTTTTTTTTTTTTTTTTTTTTTTTTTAATGGATTTAAAAGCAATTGGTCTACAAATTATTTTTTCTTTCAACATGGCTTGAAATCCAGGAAAACAAAAGTTTATTTGAGGCTTAGCCTACATCAGTATAAATTCAGCTCTGAGAAATACAGATAACTCAAGTTATAGCTGTGTTATTTCCCCATAAAAATCAATATTAGAACACAAAGTTGCTGCTACCATTTTGCTAGTATTTTTGGGCTCTGAGTTTGTTAATTACTCTTTTTTTTTTTTTTTTTTTTTTTTCGTACTATGTTCCATAAATAAACAGTAGCAAATTTTAGAGCCTACAAAGAAAGCGGGGAAAGCAAAAAATGCACAAGAAAATAATAGTGACAATAAAAATAAAAACGTAATTAACCAACTAAGCTATTTCTACAATAATTATATGACAAATTTTTAGTACGTATTGCAATGTCCTGCGTCAAAGTGCCAGTACATGTACTTATTTGCCAGTTTTATGTACTGGCAATTTGAAGCAGACCATTACGATACATACTGTAGATTTCACTCATATTTGTATACTGAAAATAGCTTAAGGTATACACTTTTTCACTCCGTGAGTATATCCGCAGTTATATATATCTTTCCCACGTCAAATGAGCTTGCAATTATGCATAAACATCTCTACAATACAGCTCTGCTTTTCATTTAAGCTATATAGTTTAAATTTTTAGCAAAATATACTTAAAAAGAAATGCATTCACACTTTCAATTATGTACATTCCAACTTCCGCAGTAAAAGTTGTTTTACAATGTTTATGTACACGTATATATATGTATATCAATGTTGTTGGAGCAATATGTGAAACTAGTTTTTTTTTGTCAAGCTAATAAGCAAAATGTGTAGTTTTCAAAAGTTATGGACATAGAGCTCAACTTATACATAGCTATACGGGTGACCAAAAAAAAAAAGTTACATTTTTACACATATTGCATCAACGACATCGATATTAATTGTTTTTGTTAGAAATATTTTACGACGGATTAAGTCACATAAATGAAAATTATAATTGTTTTTATACCTTTTTTACTGTTGTCGCTTCTCAAAGCGTATCTTTTCGCGAAGACTCGCATGGTCGTCCAAAAAAGTCACAGAACTTGGAGGCGTTTTATGGTTCGAACCTTGCTATCGAGTGTTGCCCAAGACGGTGCAGTTTTCATGACTGCTGGTGATTATGAAATAGTTTATTTTTACATAACTGACATACTTTTTATATCATAAAATAATGTTTTTACTTACCAAATCATTAATTCGTGGTAAATCTTTTTCATGCAAAAGAACGTAAGCAACTTCGAGAAATTTCAAATCAAAAATTACCACAAAAAGCTAAATATTTATACCGTAATTTTTAGTTCACCATTATTGCTACATACTGAAGTAAATCAAAACACATAAAAATGTAGTTATCTAAGCTTAAAATATACAATAAATTGAAATTTTGGTTTACAAAACGTTTACCCAACCGTCACGCCATGTTTTCTGCAAAATTTGAATTTTTTATATGCAAAGTTGCCAAATTGTCATTTCAAACTTGGCAACGCTGTGCGTATCCTAATATCCTTATCTCAAAAGTACAAATTTCCCTAAGTTACTTAAAATTTCCTTAAATTCCCTAAATTTCATAAATTTCTTTTCTAAAATCCCTTAAATCCTTAAAATACTTAATTATCATTTCAACTTTTTTTCGGCTGGGTTTATGAATTAAAATTTGCCTATACGTGTTTCGTTATTTGAATTTAAAATTTGGCCAATATCCATTGGTGCCAAAATTTTAGTGTGAAGTCTTGAAGAATTTTTTTTAACACTTACTTAATTTCTAAAAGATACAAAAAGAATCATACTGATGGCGTTGTTTGCAAATATTTGATTTTTAAACAAGAATTCTGTTGACGTAAAGGACGTTATTTTCCCATTGTCTTATGTTATTTACGCAAATTGAATGCCGTCACAAAAATTACTATAGGGGTGCGGTTGCCTTATAACCACACCAAATCTGTTCTAAATGATGTAAGTTTTGCATGCACAAATATTAATTTTGACATTTTCAGACACTCAACTTGTAAGAAGAAGGTGATAGAGATTACTCTCTTGGACAGTGGGGGGTCATTCTACTAATAAAAATTTAAATTTTTACAGGATTCAATATAAAATTTTAATATTAAATGCAAAATTTTGATTACCAGGTTTTCTTATATAGATTTATTTGTATAATTCTTATTTCCATAAATAATTTTTAATTTGTAGTATTTAAATATATTTTGTTACTTTTTGTTTTTGTCAATAGATTTATGCTGATCAATGTTTACAGGTTCACTGGTTGTGATCTCGGGAGGAGGGAAAAATTTTACACCAGTGAGTTGAACACTGCTTGTCACACTTTTGTCTCGTTCATTGGAAACCTGTACGTCACATGGACTCTCAATACGATCTTGCTGCAGATACAACATCGTCCAATTTTAAACACCAGGGCATCAGTTATAAAAATATAAAGATTCGTTTTTTGAGCTCGCTTTGAACTCTTGAGCCAGCTTTGAATTTTCTCTTTGTTAAAAACAACAGGGGACTGATTCTGTTACTTCATAACGAACGAAATTATTCGATATCTAATGCAAATTTGTTTGTTGCAACAAAACGAAAAAGTTACAGAATCACCCCCTGATCATTGTCTTTCTTAACGTCACTACAATACCAGGTATTCCAGCCACATAAGAAATTTCAAATTTTACTTTCATTGTTGAGAAGTGACGATTGCCATTTAAATACATGTTATTTTAGTGAGGTTTTCAATAATACAGAAAAAATTTGGTCACAATACCTGGTATATAGGGACGTTATTTCTCAATATTTAAGTAATAAAAAATAAAATCAGTAAAAATTAGTTATATGTATTTATTATTTTTTTATTACAAAAAATTTTCCATGTTTTTATTTCAGTTATTATATATTTTACAATTTTAAACATATTTATATATAATGTTTTGTATTTTATTTTTGTCTTGCGATATGTAAAAAAGTAATTGCTTTTTTTTTTATTAAATCCTATTTTTATATTATATGTTAAATGTACTAGTTTTGCAGCTTAAGGTTCTTAAGGTTGAAATTCCTATAATATTGTTAAGAAAAGCAGCTTAATGGACACTATACCGCAGTTATGGGCAACCATATGTTTATTGTCAGTTTATCTCGGTTTCGTAGCTGTAGTGATAAAATATATTGTAGATAGGTATGCCTAGGCGTGATTGTATAAATATCCCGATATTTTACATTATAGGTAGCAAAAATATATTTCTGAAGAAATTCTATTCTTTATATAAAAAAAATTGACGAAATTTTAAAATAGTAACGACTTTGCTGGGTCATTGCACCTCTTGTAGTCGAGGACACGACTGCTTAGAGAAACTTTTTATAAACACTCGTGAGTGTGTGAGTGAGTGAGTGAGTGAGTGAGTGAGTGAGTGAGTGAGTGAGTGAGTGAGTGAGTGAGTGAGTGAGTGAGTGAGTGAGTGAGTGAGTGAGTGAGTGAGTGAGTGAGTGAGTGAGTGAGTGAGTGAGTGAGTGAGTGAGTGAGTGAGTGAGTGAGTGAGTGAGTGAGTGAGTGAGTGAGTGAGTGAGTGAGTGAGTGAGTGAGTGAGTGAGAGAGTGAGTGAGTGAGTGAGTGAGTGAGTGAATTTAATAAATAAAAACATGTATACAATTCTTAACATGTGAATTAAGTCAACAGTTAAAACATATTTTTGATTTATTAGAATTATAACTCAAGGAAATTTATATAATATAAATACAGAAGTAACTAATTTGAATGATAAAAATAAACAATTTGAGATTATATATATATATATATATATATATATATATATATATATATATATATATATATATTTATATATATATATATTATATTGGCTTCGAGAAAATTAATTCTTGTTGTGAGGTTTGCTAATTGACAAAGTACGTTCTACCTGGAACCTCGTCCTCCACCAATTACAATTTCCCTACCAGTTTATTACTGTTAGATATTGCAATCTAATTAGCTAATATTTATTTTAAATTTTTAAACATTTGCTTCTTTATTTTACACTTACTACGTAGTTCGTATTTATGCCAAGAGATGTCGCATTGTGTCTCGTCGCCTGCCAAGATACTACATACAAGATAGCGACACCAACTGGTTCCATGTAAATTTTAGCTGCATTGTGATTGGTCAATATTGATCACGTGACCTTCAACTCGGGTGCTGATTGGCTTAGAGACTCATTTTGAATTTCGCGGCGGCCCAATTTGGTCGAGCGTGTCCTTATCTTGTATGTAGTATCTTGCGCCTGCTTTACCTTAACAAGTGGTTTATAAAAGGCGCCAAATAGTCAGTAATAAGAACTAAGAAAAATCTGAAATTTTGCCAAGTGAGAGATAAAGATATAGTTTGTTTAAAAGTATATAAATTTTAGTGTGTAACAATGCTAGATTTTAAAGTATGAAGTTTTGATACCATAAGAGCCCATGCTAATTTCAATAATAATTTTATTTATTATGTGATATTCACATTTTCAGTAATTTTTATTAAAGATAGCTGCGTTTTAGTTAAAATTTAAAAGGCATCATCGACGTTCAGTTTTCTTTTAAAAATGTTGAGATGAACTGATCTGTATTCAACACTTTAGTGGTGGATATATTAAGATGAACACTCAATAACCTTTGCTTTCTTTTAAAATATATTTCAGTGTCATAAATTTTAACCACATTTTTGCCCGGCTCGTAAAATGACGTTTCTAATGTCAAAAATATTTTTTTACTTTACCGACCTCCTACCTTTCCAAAATTATGTTTAAAATTGAGTAACTTCATGGGCATTTTCTGGTTTAATTATTTTATTTATATCTAATTTTTTTCGTTTATTTTTTTATGTATTGTCTAATTAATTTTATATATATATATAATTGTTTAAAACATTTAACCTCGGCCTAGGCCTTAGATTAGTTCACTTATCATTATATTTTTATAATTTATAATGTCCAAAAAAATAATTAAATATGCACCGTGCGAAAAGAAACATGCAAACGAAAAAACTTTTCATGCAACGACGGTACAAATTTCAAAATATATTATGTAAATCAAAACTGTAGTAACAAGATACAAAAACTTGCTGGAACTTTTTTTAAAGCAACAACGAAAGTAAAAATAGAAATTTTTAACTTAATAATCATACCATCAATTTAATATTTGATAATAAAATATAAATATATTATATATATATATATATATATATATATATATATATATATATATATATAATATATATATATATATATATATATATATATATATATATATATATGTATATGTATATATATATATATACATATATATATATATATATATATATATATATATATATATATATATATATATATATATATATATATATATATATACATATATATGTAGCTTCTTTTTATTTTAATAACTATATTTTTTTAGTAACTTTTATTTTTTTTTATTCAGATTATTTAAATTTCAGTGAATCCGATACCATAATTTTAGCAAAACATATCTTTTTGTTCTTTCTGTAAATATATTTTGTATATTTGTTACTAACTTTGTTTTTTAAAACACGTACAGTTCTGGTATAATGTTCATGTTCTCATGGTATACTCTGATCATTATTAAAATAATATTCAAACAAAAATGTAACATTTAATAAATTAATCAGTAATACATTTACTTAATTCACATTTATTTCCTTTTTTTTATTGATTTTAGAATTCCTAATCGCATTGTATTTAAATGAGTCAACTTTCCATCAGATTTAGTAAACCCGGTAAGCCAAGATACAATACAACATATCGATCTTTTCGCGTCAAGATGAAGCTACTACACTTTACAAATTTCCAAAGAATGAACGATCTACACTTTACAAAGTATAGGTTACATCAAGCTTCTGCTATATAAAACAGATAGGTGAAGCTCCAGGTAGCCGTGACTTTGTAAAGTGTAGATCGTTCATTCTTTGGAAATTTGTAAAGTGTAGTAGCTTCATCTTGACGCGAAAGGATCGATATGTGGATGGACTAAAGAAAAAAAAAAATGAATCTATATTTTTTTTTGTTCATTTAAAGAAGATCTTATATTGATCTAATTTGGAACTATGCTAAACGAAATTTATTTATCATACAATAAAATGTGTAGGTCCCAATTATTTATAATTAATTAATTAACTAATAATTATTTTAAAATTCTCTATCTTCGCTCCTAAATAAACATATAACTATTAACTTCCTCCTCATTCATACAAAAGCAATTTAATTGCAAATTATGTATTCAAATATTTGATTTTTTTTTCACCATTACACAACTTCAACATTAAATGCTATTTATTATGTATATATGAAGCTATTTGCATGATCACATGCATATTTCTACATATATATTTACATTGCCCTGGTCCGTTTCCTTTTTTATTTATATATATATATATATATATATATATATATATATATATATATATATATATATGTATATATATATATATATATATATATATATATATATATATATATATATATATTATTATTATTGTTAAGTAAATACAAATATTTTTATATTCATATTTTATATCTTGCAAGATCTTTGTTTTGTCAGCCCGCTTGCAGGTCTTGCCTGGGCTACACAAGACTGACTCCACTAAAAAAAATTGCACATTATTTTTGAATTAGCAATAATATTCAAGTTTTCATTCTTTCTTAAGAAAAAATTAAAAATAAGCATTACTTTAGTTTTTTACTGTTAATAATCAATTTTTTATGATGCACCCACCCCAACACACCTACTCTGTTAAAATCTACTTGTCACGTATTTTGCGTATTAAAAAGTCACTATAAGACATAATTAATAAAAAATCATCAGTAAACAATTTTCAACACACGCTTTTTTTTCCTACACACAAATATTGAGCTTTCCAAGCTTTGGCTCTTTTTTCAAGTTTAAGCTCTATATCCAAGCTTTGGCTCTTTTTTCAAGTTTAAGCTCTATATCAAGCTTATCCTGGGTTTCAAGTCAAACCAGGCTAAAAAAATGTCGAGTTTTTTACAGCTTTAAAATATACTATACTATACTATACTATACTATATATATATATATATATATATATATATATATATATATATATATATATATATATATATATATATATATATATATATATATATATATATATATATATATATATATATATATATATATATATATATATATATATATATATATATATATATATATATATATATATATATATATATATATATATATATATATATATATATATATATATATATATATATATATATATATAATAGTATTCTGTATTTTCATCTCCTGAAGCGCTGCATTAGTTTTCTCAAAATTTACTCCTAAAAAAATAAAACCATTAAAATTCAGTTATGTAATTATTATTTTTTATTCAAAAAGCAAATATTTTTTATATTTTTATTTTAGTCATATATTTTACAATTTTAAATTTATTTTTAATTTTTTGTATTATTTTTTTTCTTGCGATGTGTATAAAAATTCATAATAATAGTGATTGCTTTTTTTTTTGTTTTAACAATTTTTTATTATAATTATTATTTATTTAAATATTTATTATAATAACTTTATTTATTATATAATAATAATTAGAATTAGTTTTTTTTTCATGTTATTTATTTTGCATTCGACAGAAAACTTCCACAATTAAACTTTTCTTGTATTTTACAAGTGGAGGTAAGTAACAAGATAAAGGCATAGACCAGATAAAAACATAAAAACTTATATCACAAAACACATGATGGGACTTACATAAATAACTTTAGTATGTCCCAAAACCCAACTGTAGCTCTGTAGCAGTTATCAGAATGCAACCTGCACAACATTTTTATAGTAATTTTTGCATGTTTCTGACGTCATAAACATGAATATTCTTGCCAATTGCATACTTTACAGTATTTTCACGCTCTCTCGTGGGGCTACATTAACATTCTGGTATAAATTGTCAACAGTTTTGAAGATCCCATTTCATGTTTATTTATTAAAAGTACGTGCTGTTTTATGTGGTTTATGGCCTAAAGAATTATTTAAAAAATACGCTTTCTGTACATAGTTATTTATGGCTCACTTATTGCAATTAAATTTCTAAAATAATTTGAAATATTCCTAATTCATTTTAACTCTTTGCAACAATTAAAAACTGCACAAATTGCAAAGTGGTCTATTGACAATAGCATTTTCAGGCAGAAATTAAAAAATTCTAACATGAAAAATGCATTACTTAAAAAAAATTTAAACGAATGAAAGATATATCAATTTTTTTCAAATAATACAAAAAACAATTAATAAGTTAAAAAGATTCAAATATTATTGAAAACTCATAAAAATTAATAATTTTAAATTGTTTCCTTATGTTGTATGCGGATGACGTCATATTTAATGCACTTAGACGACATACTGGAGTAGTGAATAACATTGCTCAGCATATATAGAACAAATATGTATATTAAGGAAAATAAACCATCGCGGTTAGGTATGATTAATTGAAAGAAAAGGATAGGAGAAAACCAGCAAGGGCCTTACCATAGTGAAGAGAGTCCCATAGTTCGGTGAAAATCTTGCTAGCACAGATATATGTTATATATGTTATATATATGTTAGTTATTTTATATCTGTGCTAGCAAGATTTTCACCGAACTATGGGACTCTCTTCACTATGGTAAGGCCCTTGCTGGTTTTCTCCTATCCTTTTCTTTCAATTTATCATATATAGAACAAACTTCGTTTTTGACTATTTTCTTACGAAAATTAGAATTTTTTGTTCATGTTATTTTTCTCACATACTTGAGATACTAATTCAACATATTTACAACATCAATGATCTCAAAAACATTGCATTGTGGTTTTAAACTGGCAAAATGTGTTACTTTTCCTATGTCACCCATGTTATTGAGTTATCCAACATGGCGTCGACTTTAACATGAATGCATACACCCTATATTAAGAAAAAAAAATTCCATTTTATATTCAATTTCAGTTTTTGTTTTCAACAGTTTTAACGCATTCGTATATATTTTTAAATAATTCTTGATTTTTACCTCCTAACAGAATACTAGAAATTTAAATTCAAAAGTTTTCTACTTTTATAAATGCAATTATTTAATAATATTTTTTATTTTTGAGTATTAATTTTAATTTTTGTTTTTTACTTTTTATAAAAAGACGTTTCAAATATTTTTTTAGGATTAATCTTTGTGGCTTTTTTTTAACAATTATTTTAATAAAATTTTGGCCACAAAAGCTTTCCTTTCCTTATTTTACCAACTTTTTTTCAAAGTACTTTTTATTTTTACATTTTTATCATTTATAGGCATAGATGACATGAAAACAGAAGCATTTATATCACGAAAAACTTGATGGGATTTACATAAATAACTTTAGTTTGTTTCAAAACCCAACAGTAGCTCCGTAGCAGTGATCAGAAAATTTAGATTTATGCAACCTGCACAACATTTTCATACTAATTTTTGCATGTTTCTGACGTCATAAACATGAATAGTCACACAAATTGCATACTTTACAGTATTTTCACTTTCTCTTGTGGAGCTACATTAACATTCTGGTAAAAATTGTCATCAAATTTGTAGATTTCATTTTGTGTTTAATGATTAAAATGCACATTTTGTTTAATGTGGTCTATGCCTTTTAGTCTAGAAAGATTGTTTCACATAAATTTGGCATTTATTTAGGTATGTTCTTTTTTTTAAATATATTATTATTTTAATTTTAACATTCAATAAAAAATAACATATAAAAGTATAATACACGAGGTTTTAAAATATTTATTTTTATTTTATATACTATAATATTTATAGTTAATAATTAAAAAAAAAAAAAAAAAAAAAAAAAATCAATAAAATCAAATTTCAAAATAAATTGTGAAAGTGTCAATTTTACCATAACTTGATTTTAGTTTCCGTTTTTTTAAATGCTTAATTTATAGCATTCTATATTTAAAACTTTAAGTATAGAATGCTAAAAAATGAGATAATAATAAAATAAATAATAAAAAAAAAAAAAAAAATTAATAATTTAAAAACTCGTGTATTTAAATAAATTTAGTGGCAGTTAACAATAATTAAAAATATAATTTCTTTTTTATCAGCTGCTCAAAAATAAGAAAAAAACAATTTTCAAGTACCTGTAAAAATCACAATAACAAAACAAAAAATAGACCAATTACAGATTATTATATATATATATATATATATATATATATATATATATATATATATATATATATAATATTATATAAAGCAATTTAATTTAAACTTTCTTTTAAAGAAGTAGGGTACCGACGTCAGCTATTAGACTCAAAATTTTTTCGTCAAAAAAATATAAAATTTTGCCCAATGATACTTCAGCTTGAGATAATTTCAAATATATAAAAATTTTGCGGGGTACCGGGCAAAATAATGTTATATGATTTTTTGAAATTTTAAGCCCATAAGACCCAATGTTAATTTTAATTTTTTTTTTTCTTTTATACAGGTTGGCTATACATGTTGAATGTTTTCAGATGTCCTTTAGCTACACAATGACCACAAATTTAGACTCAAAACACCCAGCAAACACGGCCTAATCGGGCCGAGCTTGGCTCAAAATCGGCACTGTCGGCGGACAATCGGCAACGCCCAACGTCGGCAAGCCGACTTTTCCCCGGACATAGATTTTTATAGTTTAAGTCCCCAAGCTCGGGGTTTAGTCGGCATGCCGATTGATCACCGGCATTAAAAAAAATTTTATACAAAAAATAATTTTTTATAAAAAAAAATATTTTGATAACTTTTTTTTTTTTTTTTTTTTATAAAAATTTATTTCTCATTTTTTTTCTATAAAAATATCTTTTTACGAGCTCAGAATTATGAAAAACTGGTTTTAAATGTTAAGATGGATGTTTAAAACTCAAACTTTGATTTTACGATCTTTATATTAACGTTTCGTCACATAGGTTTTCATGGGAAGCCATGGCCTAGTGGTTTGGACCGCTGGTTTGTGATCCAACATTGGCAACTCGCATGGGTTCGAGTCCCGGTGGGTCCATCTTTTCATCATCAACTATCATTCCTAAAATGTGTAGTGCAGGAACATTAACCCTGTCATAAACATCGCGAGGCAAATTAGAACAATTAAGTTTAATTTTAATTAAAATTAAATTTGAAAGTCGGCCTTAAAGTCGGCACTGCGACTTTGGCGGAAGCTCGGTAAACCACCTTTTTAATGCCGGCCCGACGTCGCAGTGAAAGTCGGGCCGGCTTTCATTTCCGATGATGGGCGATATCGGCCCAATTAAATGCCGATTATCCCGTGTTTGCTGGGCATGGTCTAGTTTTTGAGATGAAAGGTTCGGTACCCTACTCCCTTAAATTCAAAAAACTAAAGTTATAAATTTATTCAACCTTTTTTTTTCACATCATTTTTTTTTTCTTTTTTTTTTATCTTTAGGGCAAATTTTTTTTTTAAGAACTTAAAATAAGAGCTTTATTAAAACAATTTTAAAACTTGTTTTTTTTTCTTGAAAATTGAATATAGA
>OX439135.1:27133324-27160824 GCA_949318235.1 Ecdyonurus torrentis
TCTTTAAAACTGATAATAATTTTCACCAGAATGTTAATGTAGCCCCACGAGAGAGCGTGAAAAAACTGTAAAGTATGCAATTTGTGTGAATATTCATGTTTATGACGTCAGAAACATGCAAATATTGGTATGAAAATGTTGTGTGGGTTGCATAAAACAAGTTTTCTGATCACTGCTACGAAACTACAGTTGGATTTTGAGACAAACTAAAGTTATTTATGTACATCAAGTGTTTTGTGATATAAATGCTTATGTTTTTATCTGGTCTATTTATTTAATGTATAAGGTAGCGGACTTGGACCGGAAATCGTTAACAGAAGAACTAGTTTTTAAAAATAATTGTTTGTACATTCTTTTTTTCCAGCAAAACAAACACTTTAATTTTCAAATGAAATTTAGTAAATTTTTTTTTCTGAAAAAGTTTTATAACTTTTTTTTTATTTTAAAACAGTTTTTTAATTTGTCACTAAAATTTGAATTTCTACATTTACATGTAATCTTTGAAGTGTAATAACTTAAATATTTGATCGTGTTTTCACATGTTTGACATAACTTAATTTTAAACTAACATTTTCTTCTTTATATACTTTGTGTTAGTTATTATTATTAGCAACCGTCCTAGTTTGCGAGATATCAGTCGGTCACCTACCCCCTTTAGTAAATAAAAACTGGAGGTATACCGTAAAGCGATTTGCTGAACAATGGAGATAAGCCCATTTGACACGACCAGGACAATATATATATATATATATATATATATATATATATATATATATATATATATATATATATATATATATATACACACACACACACACACATATACGTATTATAAAATTAAAAGTGGAAAAAATAACATTAAAATTTCTGCGTATTTTTTTTTCTTCCGATTCAAAAACAATTCATAGAAATTGCACAATTAAAAAAACTACTGTTACATGTTTTAATTTTGGTCACTTATAACTTAAACTTACATTTTTATTTTTCTCATAATTTCAAAATTTTCAGAAAAAAAAAAGACCTAATGATTGTTTTATCGTTTATATATTTATGGCATTCGGTAGCGGAAGAAATAAATTGTTTAGACTTAAAAGCTGGGACAAGCGTTTTTTGTGGTTAAAAATATGAAACATTAGAGGGAGAGAGAGAGAGAGAGAGAGAGAGAGAGGAAGTCGGTCATTTATCATAGCACTGATTTCATAGTTTCTAAATTGAGTTTTTTATGTTTACTGTAGCAATTTTTAATTTTTTTTTCATGGAATTAGTAAATTGAAATTAAATATCTCAAAATTTTTGTAATAGTTATACACAAATACTACACCAAAATATTAATTTTTCATCTTTTTTATTTTTTTTAATGTAACAAAATTAAAAAATTAAAAAAAATATATAAAAAAATAAAAAATGAGTGAAAAAAAGACTGCTGTGTTGTAAAAATTAAGGGACACTATAGATCGGTGTCACTGATATTTAAGAGCCGCCATCTTTGTGGTCAGTTATACATAGGCCAGCATAGGAAAACCTTATTATTATATTATTAATAGCAAGCTAAGTCTTATTTGTAGCTCTTAATAAGCTACAAGAAAACTCACAAATAATTACAAACGAAATAAACTTTTATTTTTAAGAGAAATGATGTAAAATTATGTTTTATCTTGGAAAATGTATTAGGTACCACAAACATGGCGACAAAGCGCAAGGATGTGCAAGAGAGAGAAAGAGAGAGAGAGAGAGAGAGAGAGAGAGAGAGAGAGAGAGAGAGAGAGAGAGAGAGAGAGAGAGAGAGAGAGAGAGAGAGAGAAAGAAAGAAAGAAAGAAAGAAAGAAAGAAAGAAAGAAAGAAAGAAAGAAAGAAAGAAAGAAAGAAAGAAAGAAAGAAAGAAAGAAAGAAAGAAAGAAAGAAAGAAAGAAAGAAAGAAAGAAAGAAAGAAAGAAAGAAAGAAAGAAAGAAAGAAAGAAAGAAAGAAAGAAAGAAAGAAAGAAAGAAAGAAAGAAAGAAAAAAAGAAAGAAAGAACAAGAAAAAAAAAAGAAAAAAAACAAAAAAAAAAAAAAAAAAAAAAAACAAACAAACAAAAAAAAACAAATAAACAAAATATAAAATATAAAATATGCTTCGTGTTGTAAAAGTTAAGGGACACATTAATTCTAAATAACAAATATAAATTCACATTGTAACTATAGAGCGAGATGTGCAAATATTACCTGTAGTTGTTGACCTTGACGACGGCATTGAGCGGTTCCTGCACACGATAGTAAATAACTGCGTCCACAGTGACCGTCACACTGTCCTTGGTCAGCACCTGAAACATACCACATGACCCATCACTAAACCAGGCCTTATATTGACACATTAACCTTCGCACTTTACACTGCACTTTATCTATCTTTATTACATTTCTCTAGCTTCTGTCATCAAATTTGAAATAAAATAGAAAAAAGCAAAAAACCTCACTATAAAATAAAGAAACAACTGTTTTGACGCTGTCTTTAAACAAATTTACTAACATCCGCTTCCGTTTCAAAGTATTGCGCATGCGTAGTAAGTAGAAACGGAAACGGATGTGAGTAAAATTGCTTAAAGGCCTAGAACATCTTGAACCAAAAACATGTATAATATCCTAACATATCAGAAAATCAACATTGATTTGACCAGTCATTGATTTCTAATTTATTTTACATTCATAACATGGCAGCTGCGGGTTTATGACGTCACCTGTTTTATGTGAACTAGTGAGGTGTGACGTCATTAACCTGCATTGTCATTTCATGATTGAAAATAATTAAAAAATCAATGACTTGTCAAATCAACGTTGATATTTAGCAAAGTTAGGATATTAGACATGTTTCTTGTTCAATGCCTTTAAGAGGCATTAAATTTTTTTAATTCCCTGAAAAATTTTATTGTCGTTTTTTTTTTTGTTAATCACTGATCTAGAAAATATTTTACATTTTATACTAAAAAAGACGTTATTTAAAACGTAAAAACAAAAATACTTAAATAATATAACTAAAAAAAAAAAATAATAAAATTAAAAAAAAAAAGCAACTATAATGATGGCTATAAATAAATGTAAAAATCAATGCAGCTTTATATATTAAATGATTCATTGAGCGGAAATAAATTTCGTACGTCTTTTTAATAATTTTATCACATGACAATATATATATATATATATATATATATATATATATATATATATATATATATATATATATATATATATATATATATATATATATATATATATATATATATATTATATATATATATATATATATATATATATATATATATATATATATATATATATATATATATATATATATATATATATATATTAACGGTAAAAATAAAGTAAAAAGAAAAGAAAAAAAAAAGTGTTTTTTTTTTTCGACACAAAAAAGCGAAAAATATGAAACATTTCGTAAAATTTTAAAAAATTCGCAAAATTTTAAAAAAATTCTAAAGCCCTGTTCTCTTGCACAAAAAAAAAAAAAAAAAAAAAAAATGCGCATTCCATAAAAATATTCATATTTATGATCGTCTTTTTAGTGGCAGAAAACAGCTGAGGTTTACGAACCTTATGAAAAGTTTACGGGAGTGTTTCATCTGTTTACCTCAAAACTGCCAGAAGCAGAAAATGCATGATAGTAAAAAAGCGAGAAAAAATTTACGCTATTTTCGGAGATAATTTGAATTAACGTAAAGTTTTTAAATTATCTCGGCAGAAAGCGCAAATTTACTCTCACTTTTTTTTAAACTCACGTGGTTTTGCTTCCGGCAGTTTGGAGATAACAGAAGCAAGCATGGATAGGAAAATTTAAAACTATTTAGAAAAGACAAACGAAATGCATCTACGCTACCTTTCACCTGAATGCTTATGTAAATCTGAAACGGAAACTTTAAATTTAATTCCAAATTGTATCAACTTTCACCGTCACTTGGCGTATCCGTTTCCAGTTTTAGATGTTCACATAAGCACGCAATGAATACTTCATCTGTTTTGTACAAAACTACCGTAAGTGGAAACCACGTGATTATTAGGACCAGTTAATTTGCACCATTATGCAATGGCTATTTTAAATTTAAACAAGATACTACATACAAAATAATGATTGTTTATTTACTCAAAATGTGGAAAAGCACTCTAAAAATGAGTGCATTATTTTAGTTACGAATCCTAACTTATTAAAGATATACACTTTTAAGTTTTATGAGTAGCTAAAATAATTTATTTTAGCAAGTTGTTAAAAATAGCTAATTTAAGTTGTTTTAAGTTTTTTAAGGTTTTTTAAGCTATTTTTTCAAGTTAAATTAGCTATTTTTAATAATTTGCTAACATGCATTATTTAGCTACTCATAATAAAACTTAAAAGTGTGTTATCTTAAATAAGTTAGGATTCGTAACTAAAGTAATGCACCAATTTTTAGAGTCAGGAAGTGGCCGGAAGAGGAAAACACGTGACGGTAAAAGTGGGAGGTAGCTCAGACCTATCTTGCTGCTGCCACCAACTTTTTTACCACTTTTACCGTCACGTAGTTTCCTTTTCCGGCACTTCCTCCACCTTTTGAGTAAACAGAAGCAGTCAGGGCCACCAACTGGTTCCATGTTAATCTTAGCGCCAGTCATGATTGGTCAATTTTGATCACGAGACCTTCAACTTGGGCGCTGATTGGTTTAGACGGTAATTTTGAATTTCGCGGCTGTTTAATATATTAATGCTGTTCGTAAACCCTGTTTTTTGCACTAAAAATGACGATCGCCTTTGGTTATTCAAATGGAATGCGCATTTTTTTTTTGGTGCAAGAGATAAATAAGCGAGCAGCATTAATAACTTTTTTTTTTTTTTTTAAATCACGTGGCTTTCAATTTCGTCAATTTTGTGCACAGTTTTTTCGTCATGAAACACGCACCTAAATCTGCATTGACAAAAAAAACTAAAAGTAATTAACATGTTTTTAAATTTGATCTGATATTTTAAATATAAAATATATTGAATATCTATTAAACTTGAACTATAAGAATCATTCCTACTGACAAATTTTCAAAATTCAAATTTCTTGTATTATTTGGCGGGAGATTAGGAAAAAATTTAAGAATTATTTAAAAAGAGCTCGTGTTGTTATGACAGGATTAAAAGCAACATTTCGAGGCTGAAAATTAAATTGCAGTTGCGCATGATGTAAGTATAAAGATTGTACATTCGATTCATCGATTCTATATAGGTACGATATAACACGCTAATATCGATTGTCAATTTTTTGGCGCAATTCCCTATCTTTTAACATTGAACAAATTACACTTGAAATTTCAAAAAGTCGTTCGTGTCCTATCGTATCTCTAGAATCGTTGAGTCGATTCAATAAACATATTGATCTTGTTGCGAAAAAAGGCCTATCTCGTTTTTTGTCAGTAGAAGCAAAAGACCTATCTCTTATTTTGTTAGTGGAAGCAAAAGGCCTATCTCTTATTTTATCATTGGAAGCAAAAGGCCTATCTCGTTCCCGAACGTTATGTAGATGGCGCTCGAGATAGGCCTTTTGCTTCCACTGACAAAATACGAGATAGGCCTTTTGCTTCCACTGACAAAATACGAGATAGGCCATTTGCTTCCACTGACAAAATAAGAGATAGGCCTTGTGTTTCCACTGACAAAAAACGAGATAGGCCTTTTTTTATCAACCAGATCGATATGTTTTTTCTTCGCACCCAAGTCCTATTCAAAGAAGTTATATAGATAGAGAGGTATAAGCTCTATGTTAATAACATTGAGCTCTCTGTGCGGCCAGCAAAGAAGATATACTCAAAGATACGTGTTAAAGATCAGTGCTGGACGAAGCATGATTGGCGGTCACCGCTTTGTTTACATCGCATCATCCAATCAGGGCCACTGAGCTCAGGCGTGGGCGGGGTTAGCTCTAGCATGGCGGAAAGCGCACTCAAATTCTAATACTGACAAGGGATGCTTTTAGAATGACAATGTACCCAACGGATATCGTTCTAATTCTCAGAAAAGACCCAATTTCTTGGGGGCCCAAATTTGGGACCCCCAATGTTTACCATTTAACATGCAGTTAAATGGTAAAAATAGTAATGGTAACAATTGGGGGTCCCAAATTTGGGCCCCCAAGAAATTTTGCAGAAAAAGCCGAAACACTACGATTAACTACGTCATAAATTTAGTCTTTTCTGAGAATTAGAACGATATCCGTTGGGTTCATTCACGGAAAAGAATTAGTACTAATGGCAGGTATACATGAGCCTGTATTTTGCAATAGGTACACTTGAATTTGGAACAGGTAGTTATAAAACTACAATACCACTTAATCTAAGTGAGTCACACATTTACTGTTGCATATTGCACTTGCATTAGCAGGTGTTATTGTAGTATAATTATACCTAGCTGTGTTCTAGGTTACATATGTCTACCTATTACATTGTTAGTAATAATTTTTTTGCGTGTTCTAAAAACAGCCCTTGTCAGTAATAGACTGTAGTAAGAGCTACCCTTACCTCTCTATCTATAGCTTCATATCTAAACCACGGATATATAAACAAAATTGGAAGCTATTGTGGAAAAAAAAAAAACGTTCCCTTAATGATGTAATTCAAATTTTCGCCGCCACAATGCAAGAATACAAAATTACGTATAAAAGTGGCACTGCGATCTGTGGGAAAATTTTAAATTTACCCCCAGATCGCAGCGCCAATTACTTTTTACATGTTAATCGTTGCGGTGAAAATTTGAACTATATTATGAACCTAAAAGTTTTAAGATTTTAAAGTTGTATATTTTTGCTTCTCAATTTTATAAGTCACAAGTTGGTGTCACTGCGCAAAGTTAATTATTTTTAATCTGAAAATGTTGCGGTTTATCCAAAACGACGTGTTTCATTTTTAAAAAATTCTCTACTTTTTCCGTTAACTTCCTTGTCAAGTTACTTTTTTAACATTTAGAATACTAGATTGATAATTAGCATACCTTATTATCCATGAATTAGACACCATCACGTTGATTTTGTATTTATTTTGACTGTTATTTCACGTATCTGACGTCACAATGTACAGATGGGGTCGTGATAGGGGTAAAGAACTTGAGGGAGGGGCTTAAATTTATCACGTGACCAGAGCGGTGACTGTGATTGGTGGTGGTACATTGTGACGTCAGATACGTGAAATAACAGTCAAAATAAATACAAAATCAACATGTTGGTGTCTAATTGATGGATAATAAGGTATGGTAATTATCAATCTAGTATTCTAAATGTTAAAAAAGTAAGTGGACAAGGGATTTAACAGCCGGCTCACCAATGCAAGAAACTTGAATAGTGAAAGAGAGTTCCATACGTCTACATGTACGTTATTTACATAATTTAGGCTAATATTGTTACATAGGGTGGTTTCAATCATGTTAAAGTCGACATCATAAGTGAGCGCTAAATAACATTGGCCAGTATAGGAAAATGGCACATTTTGCCAGTTAAATTTTTTTTACAAAATTTTTGAGAGCATTAATGTAATCAGATTGAAAAAGTATCTCAAGTATGAAAGAAATATGATAATGGAAAAAAAAAATAGCCAAAAACTAGGTTTGTTCTATGCTTAGCAATGTTATTCATTGATGATCATCAAAAAGCACTCAGAATGACGTCATGCGTACACACCCTATAGGCTAGATAGACAAAAGCAGGTAAGAATTGTAATTAGAATTACCTGGGGCTGACAAAATGATTGGACCAAAGCAAAGCACACAGAGAAATAAACCACATTAAAAGTCAAGTTTAATTTGGTCTCTCAATCATTTTGAATATACGGTCAAGTTTCTCTATACAGAAGCGCGTTCTCTCAAATTTAGGTTTTCTCTGCCAAATAATAAGAATAAGCGTCTAAGAGAGTTACTTGCGACCAATAAAATAAGCAGAAATTGTACGAACCAATCAGAGCACGTTTTGTTACGAGGAAAGTCTAAATTATTGAGAACACGCTTCACTACATAATATAATCTACATGAAACTATTATACTAAAAATATACGGAATCCTACATCATGGCTGAAACATCACAGATTTCTACAATCTTTTTATCTCAAACAATTTTCCACAGACACACAACTAAAATTGTCCAGGTTATCACCATTTTATTGAAGTTAAAACGTCTTAAGTCTCTTGTCAACTTACTTTTTAATTATTTATATTACTAGATTGATAATTACCGTACCTTACTATCCATGAATTAGACACCAACATCTTAATTTTGTATTTATTTTAATTTTGACTGTTATTTCACGTATCTGACGTCACAATGTACCACCGCCAATCACAGGCACCGCTCTGGTCACGTGATCAATTTAAGCCCCTCCCTCAAGTTCTTTACCCCTATCACGACTCCATCTGTACATTGTGACGTCAGATACGTGAAATAACAGTCAAAATAAATACAAAATCAACGTGTTGGTGTCTAATTCCTGGATAATAAGGTATGGTAATTATCAATTATTCTAAATGATAAAGAGTAAGTTAACAAGGGATTAGTAGATAAAATTGGTCGATACTAGCCTACATGACATGTTTGCAAGGTGTCTATACAACAAGGTGCTGTCAATCACAACATATACTGCACTACTCAAGTTACGTGTTTGTCAACACATAGGGACGTGAGAACCAATCAAGGACAAGGGCAGGTCAAGGTCAGGAGTACCATAGGGTGTTTGCATATTATATGTTAAAGTCAACATCATGTTGAATAAATCAATAATGTGAAGATAATGTAAAAATAACTGCATTTAAATTTCTTTTTTCTTTTTTTGACCCGATCGAATTTGCTTTATATTCAGGAAATTTTTAATTTTTCATTTTTCTATGGTTAAAAAAAACAAAAAAAAAAAAAAAAAAAACACAGGGACAGCTTATGACCGCTTATATTGAGTGCGTCTGTTTACTCAAAATGCGGAAAAGGAAGTGGCCGGAAGAGGAAACCACGTGACGGTAAAAGTGGGAGGTAGCTCAAGGTTATCTTGCTGCTGGCTGGCTGCTGGCAATAACCTTTCTCCCACTTTTACCATCACGTGGTTTCCTTTTCCGGCACTTCCTTTTCCGCATTTTGAGTAAACAGAAGCACACATTTACTCAAAATGCGGAAACGGAAATGGCCGCAAAAGGAAACCACGTGATGGTAAAAGTGGAAGGTAAGTCAGACATAGCTTGCTGCTGGCGTGCAATTTTCTCCCACTATTACAGTCACGTGATTTCCGCTTATTTGATTTCCTTTTCTGTTTGTATGGCGTTACATAAAATATACACGATAAAATTTTCCCGCCAACAAAATGTGAAAATATTGGAAATAAATAATTGAACCTTGCAAAAGAAGAACTAAATGCGTAGTCACTACTTTATAATATGTCAAAAGTTTCACTGCACTTAAAAACATGGTCCACTTCAAGATTTGTTTTGTAGAAATTTAGAGTTTATTTTTTAGCAATTTATAAAATTTAGAAACTTAGTTTTAAATTATAAGCCTCAATTTTCCATAGCAATTTTTTCATATACAAATGAAATGAAACGCAAAAAAAAAAAAAGTTTATAAAATTTTCACGTTTTACAAGTGATGATGGATATCATTTTAAATTAAAGCATGACAGTTTCAAATTGAACCCTTCTCAAAAAATGCATTCCCTTGAGATATTGTTGTTTTCTCTTACTTGTCAATATAGCTTAAATACGTAAACCGATGATCACCAATCATCAGAGGTTATTTCAAATGGTACCACATACTTCTTTTGTGAAACAATTGACGTAAGAGATAACTGACTTTGACGAGAAATCATTAAAAAAAAAAAAACTGTATTTGTGTAATAATTTTTTGTACATTCATTGATCGTGTTTACTTACAGCAAAATAAAAACTGTCATTTGCAAATAAAATTTAGGAAATGTAAAAATTTTTTTTTTTTTTTTTTTTTTACCAAAAAGGTTTTAAAGATAATTTTAAAAAAGTTTCAAATTTAATAAAATTTGCAGCTAAAATTTCCACATTTGCTTGTAATCTTTAAAGTAAAATAAGTTAAATATTTGATCGTGTTTTCACATGTTTTACGTAGTTAAACTTTTAGCTAACATTTTTGCTTACATTTTTTTTTAAATATTATAATTAGTGACCGTCCTAGTTTGCGAGATATCAGTGGGTTAACTTCTAACTTAAAGTAAATATTTAAGAATAGTTAATTTAATATTTCTTTGAACACATGGTGGTTTATGATTTTTATCTGAGAAAAATGCTTCGAGAAAAAATGAAAATTCGGTTGTAAAAAAATCCATGATCTGATTTTAGACTGAGTTTATTTTTTTAAATTTTATATAAATTAAATTTTACATTTGTTAAGAAATTATGCATTTCTATTATTGTTTTAATCATTTTGAGTTAAAGAAAAAAAATCAAGGTTTCCTCTACATGGCATTTTAAATATTTCTTTTAGTGTTTTTTTTATTTCAATTTTTATTTTACTTACTAACTCATAACGTAAAATATATACAGAGTGCCAAATAATTATGTTAATTGTACCGTAGAAGGCTTAAAATACAGTTACATTTTAACCATGTTTAATTCCGCACCTCAATATATATAATATATATATAAAAGAACATAAGAATATATTTTGACGTCCACAATAGAAGATGCTGCATTGTATCTAAAACGGGTTAGAAATTTAGAGTTATTATTTCGAAACATATGCACGAAGAAACAAAAGTTATTGAGAAGTGTGGGGGCTCGGGCTTTGAGTAAATATTGCGAGAATGGTTTAAAGTTAGGTTCCTGAATATATTGAGTACGATTTGCACGGCGGACAAAGTAGTATGTGGAAGTGGAACTTGTTTTTAAAACTGCAAAGAACCACTTTAAGTAAACTGATTCAAAAGAACTGCTTCGGGATATGTTAGTAAATGCAGCTTACAAGGAACGCTAGTAAATAGTGTCACTTTTTAATAGCGTAACGTCCGTTATTTTAACATTGAACAAATGACCCATAGAATTAAAAGAAAGGCTGGATTCGAGAGTAACTAGTCAACAAAAACAGCGTTGCCTCCGCAGGGAATAAACGCAGGGATCGCCTGGGGGCGACTACACAGTCTGTTTAGAGACTAAAATTTTTCAGTATATATATATATATATATATATATATATATATATATATATATATATCAAAGTATAATATATAAATATTTGAAAATATTTATCTAGCACTATAACACCATCTGAGACGAATCATATAAATGCAAAATAAAGTCAAACAGTTAAAAGGGACGACGGCGGCCGGAATCGAACCGACAACCTTTGGATTTGCGCTCCACTGCTCTGACCATTGAGCTACAGCGGCGTCCAATTCTACCTTGATTCTTTACTTGCATTTACACAATTCTTATGACGACAACGGTCGCCTTATTCGCTGCCTGAGGGCACCTGTTTTTACAAACCAGCCTCTCTTTTTAAACAGCTGACTCCCCTCTTGCGAGGGGAAATTTACCCGTGCGTCGGGATTTATGTGTAAACTTTAAATGATATAGTTTTTCTTCACTACACATAGTGTAGATCAGAACTCCACGAGATGGCGATATTTGTATCAAAGTATAATATATAAATATTTGAAAATATTTATCTAGCACTATAACACCATCTGAGACGAATCATATAAATGCAAAATAAAGTCAAACAGTTAAAAGGGACGACGGCGGCCGGAATCGAACCGACAACCTTTGGATTTGCGCTCCACTGCTCTGACCATTGAGCTACAGCGGCGTCCAATTCTACCTTGATTCTTTACTTGCATTTACACAATTCTTATGACGACAACGGTCGCCTTATTCGCTGCCTGAGGGCACCTGTTTTTACAAACCAGCCTCTCTTTTTAAACAGCTGACTCCCCTCTTGCGAGGGGAAATTTACCCGTGCGGCGGGATTTATGTGTAAACTTCAAATGATATAGTTTTTCTTCACTACACATAGTGTAGATCAGAACTCCACGAGATGGCGATATTTGTATCAAAGTATAATATATAAATATTTGAAAATATTTATCTAGCACTATAACACCATCTGAGACGAATCATATAAATGCAAAATAAAGTCAAACAGTTAAAAGGGACGACGGCGGCCGGAATCGAACCGACAACCTTTGGATTTGCGCTCTACTGCTCTGACCATTGAGCTACAGCGGCGTCCAATTCTACCTTGATTCTTTACTTGCATTTACACAATTCTTATGATTCGTCTCAGATGGTGTTATAGTGCTAGACAAATATTTTCAAATATTTATATATTATACTTTGATACAAATATCGCCATCTCGTGGAGTTCTGATCTACACTATGTGTAGTGAAGAAAAACTATATCATTTGAAGTTTACACATAAATCCCGCCGCACGGGTAAATTTCCCCTCGCAAGAGGGGAGTCAGCTGTTTAAAAAGAGAGGCTGGTTTGTAAAATCAGGTGCCCTCAGGCAGCGAATAAGGCGATCGTTGTCGTCATAAGAATTGTGTAAATGCAAGTAAAGAATCAAGGTAGAATTGGACGCCGCTGTAGCTCAATGGTCAGAGCAGTGGAGCGCAAATCCAAAGGTTGTCGGTTCGATTCCGGCCGCCGTCGTCCCTTTTAACTGTTTGACTTTATTTTGCATTTATATGATTCGTCTCAGATGGTGTTATAGTGCTAGATAAATATTTTCAAATATTTATATATTATACTTTGATACAAATATCGCCATCTCGTGGAGTTCTGATCTACACTATGTGTAGCGAAGAAAAACTATATCATTTGAAGTTTACACACATATATATATATATATATATATATACTTAATTCCTTCCTTAAATCAACAAATAGTTATAAAAATAAACTAAAATCATTAAAAATAATTACGAAATAATGATATTTTTAATTTGAGCACTTTTTGAGGGTCCATTATGTTTTTAATTTGACTCATTACTCTCAACAGCTGACGAGATTCGATGCGTCAGCCCATACAGACTTTAATTTCAATTTTGATCCAGAGATGGCTATTTTGGTCACTATTAACTCTCGAATTGGGACTGAAGGACTACAGGACTGAAGGACAATATATGAAAAGGAGATCAGTTCTACTCCCTGTATGACATATATAACATAAAACTAGCCAACATACATACAAAGTGTATAATGTATATTTAAACATCAAGAAAGCTGTCAAAATGTGTACTGATTACATTTATTACCTCTTGAGGTGCCACGTCAAAAGAGACAGTTCTCAGGTCCACCTTACAGTAAGTATCCACGCAGGGTAGAACGAAGAATATTCCAGGTCCTCGGGCACCACCCTTGCGTAGTCTACCCAGCCGGAATATCACGGCACGCTCGTACTCTTGTACCACCTAGATCACAACAATACATACAACATGCATGAGCAGCCACTGATATTTTATGTAAACCTATTCAAACAGTAAAAAATAGTGCCAAATGAGGAAAATACGTGACGGTAGAAGGTTAGAAAACATCGCGCTAGCAGCAAGCTAGGTCTGAGTTACCTCCCTCTTTTTATGTCACGTGGTTTCCTTTTCCGGCACTTTCTTTTCCGCTTTTTAGCTTCACGGAAGCGATTTCTGTACACTGAACAGTTTATAAAACAGGAACCAGAACCAGTCACGTTTATTTTTAAGTGGTTCTAGGTATATACTTAACTACATTTTTCAAAAAACCGATTCTTGGCATCAATTTTTATGAACAATGTTTTTATAAAATATTTTGGAAGCTGGTTTCTAGGAACAACTATTTAAGAAAATTCTTTTGAGAACTGCTTTTGAAGAAACCGATTCTTGGAACTGGTTCCTCAAAACTGCCTTTTAAGAACCCATTTTGGGAACTGATTCGTAAGAAGTAACTTTTATGAACTGCTTTTAAGAAGCCATTCTGTGAACTAATTCTTAAGAACATTTTCTAGGAACTAGTTCTTAAGAACCACGTATTAAAAAACAATTCTGCGAGCTGGTTTTTAAGAACTACTTTTTCAGAATCACTTTTTTAAAAGTTGCCTTTTCAGAACTTGTTTCTAGAAACCAGCTTGAGAGAATCGGTTTTTAAAAATAGCCGTTTAAAGAACTGATTATTGGAATCTTAAGAACCTTAGAAACCGCATATTTCAGAACCACGGTAATATTTAATATCAAAGTCGGTTCTGGTCTCTGCTATAAAATGACATTTTTACGTTGGATGTTACAAGATTCTGATTAACTGATAAAGACGCAGAGACAACGACGCAAAGAAAGGAAATCTGACTTTTTGTCTTATTTATTTTTAATAAAAGTAGCAGTACTGTTTAAAGCGTATAAAATGATAACAAAGGAACTATAGCTCCACATATTTACAATAGCAAGGTGTGTCTGGTGCCGCATTGCTCCACCTTCTCAGGCTTGTTTGTAATTGCAGTGACCAAGACATAAATATACACACACATTCTTGACTGTGCACACTTTCTCTCTTTGTCTCTATGATCTAACTTTCTGTGGGAAAAACAATACCACATGCAACACCAATCATTTTTTTATAGAATATATAAATATTTTTTTAACCCTTGCTATCCTGTTATCATTTGCTGAGATAGAGATAGAGAGAGAGAGAGAGAGAGAGAGAGAGAGAGAGAGAGAGAGAGAGAGAGAGAGAGAGAGAGAGAGAGAGAAGGTGTGCATAGTCAAGGAGGTGTGCTTATATTTATATCATTGACCACTGCAATGACAAGCAGCCTGAGAAGGTGGAGAAATGCAGCAGCAGACATACTTTGCTATTGTTACAGATTATGTGCTTTAAACAGTAAAGAGCTTTACGGAAAGTCGAAACGAAAGGAATCAGATAGGAATAAAACAAATTGATGCACGATATTGCGCAATATTTATAGCACATAATTTAAATAACAAGTAATAAAAGATGCTATTAAAAACACTTAAAGACGGTAGAACACCTTGAACAAAAAACATGTTTAATATCCTATCGTGCCTAAATATCAACGTTGAACTTGGCCGGAATCATTGATTTCTAATATATTTTATTTTCACAAAATGACAGTTGCGGGTTTTTGGCGTTACAACTCACCTGTTAACGCGCGCGTGGACTAGTGAACTGATACGTCACAAGCCCGCAACTGCCATTTTGTAAATGGAAAAAATTTAGAAATTATTGACTCCGGCCAAATAACGTTGATACTTAGGTAAGTTAGGATATTAGACATGTTTTTTGTTCAAGGTGTTCTACGACAACAAAACACGAGTCAAAAATATCACTTAAGACCCAATAAATTATACTTAACCAATAAAATGCAAGAAAATTTTTTTTTTCACAAAATGACAGTTGCGGGTTTGTGGCGTCACAACTCACCTGTTAACCCAAATCATAAAGAAAAACTAGCTTGCCATTACTCAGGTTTAAAAATATTGTTTTTAATTTCTTTCATTTCCTGTCGTTCCGGCTTTTTGTAAAGCCTTTACATTTACAAGTAAAAACTAGTTTTGAACTTAGAGGTAGTCAAATGTGTGTCACTAGTCTCCAACTATATTTATTGACTTACCTTGAAGGCGAAGCACAGAGAGAACGGCAAAGTACACACGAAGAGGATGATTGACCCGATGGTCGCGATCACCTCAACTATTCCCATGCCTTCAGGTTCTGCTACAACAAACAAATACAATTATTATAACAACATGTCTATAGCAAGCATTACATAACATATTATAATTATAGGTTTCATTCATGTTAAAGTCGACGTCATAAGTGAGTACTAAGTAACATTGGCCAGTATAGGAAAATGCCACATTTTGCCAGTTTTAAAAATACTTCGCAATTTATTTGAGAGCATAGATGTTGTTAACAGGTTGAATTAATACCTCAAGTATGCAATGAAAATAATAATGACCACAAAATAGCTAATTTTCCAAGGAAAATAACCAAAAACTACATTTGTCCTATACTGAGCAATGTTATGCATAGCTTAAGAAGACTATCGAAAAGCACTCAGAATGACGTCATGCGTACACACCCTATAGTACAATACCCCTGCTGCACAGTTATTATAAGGCAACTATTACCAAACGTTTCAGAACGGTTAAAAGGGTCTTAAATTCGTACCAAAAGGGAACCATGCACGCAGAAAGTTAATACTAACAATGTAATAGGTAGACATATAAGCTAGAACTCAGGTATTATTATACTACAATAATACCTGCTAATGCAGGTGCACTATGTGCAACAATAAAGTTGTGACTCACTTAGATTAAGTGGTATTGTAGTTTATAACTAACTGTGCCAAATTCAAGTGTACTTATTGCAAAATACAATATTTATGTAATGTCATAGGACATAGGTAGCAATTTTTTTCAATCTGCTTAAAGTTTCATTTTTACGAATTTTTTCATGGTTCCAAAATGTTTCCACAACTATTTCAAACTATTATGCAACAAATCAGACCAAAATGGTATCATTTGTTCAACAGGGGTCTAGATTTCTTTGATACGGGTCCTAAAATTGGATAACATTTATTCGGATCTAATAAACCGGATACAAATTCAGATAACGGATATTTTTTTTATCTTGATATCAAAATCCGGATATATATGTTTTACAGCACTATTACTATAACAATGTAAGATTTTGCGATTTTTGTGTCAATAATCAATACATCCATGGGCCAGTGTCATAAAAGGCTTAAAACACTTGGAACAAAAAAGTTGTTGCAACCTAACAAACCTAGAAATGAACGTCGATTTTGCCAGTCATTGATTTTCAATTTATTTTACATTCACAAAATGATAGCTGCGGGTTTATGACGTCACAGCTCACCTGGATGCTGAATAATTTTTTCTTCGCTTTATTGTCAACAAATGAATTTGCATTATAGTAGTGAATAATTTCGTACGTTATCAAGTTACAGAGTTAACCCCCCTGGTCTAAGTGCGTGTAAAACAGGCAAGATGTGACGTCATAAACCCGCAGGTGTCATTTTGTGAATGTAAAATAAATTAGAAATCAATGACTCTAGCCAAATAAACGTTGATTTTCAGATTTGCTAGAATATTACACAACCTTTTTTTTTGTCAAAGTGTTCCCCCTAACGACCCATAGTGACCCCACATAACGACCCATAGTGACCCCTAAGTGACCCCACATAACGACCCATAGTACCCCTAAGTGACCCCACATAGCGAGCACAAGCAAAGAATATCACAATATATAATTTTTAAATAGAAATTATTTTTGTTTGGAAAAATAATTTAAAAACACGAGAAATTTTTGCATGTAAGAGCATATTTATAGAAATGTTGAGATTTTTAAATATATGATTAAGTACATTAAGTGTCGTTAATTATTATAAATAAATTAATAAAGTACTAAGGTCAAGAAGGGGTGAAATTGAAAGTTTGGGGTGAAATGTAAACTCCAATCATGTGCAATCTTTCACTTCTCGCTATCTCACTATACCCGACTCAAAAAACCTGAGTTACCTGCCGTTCGACCTTTTACATTATCTCCAAGCCGCCCCCTTCTCCTCAAATGTGACAATGGGCGATACTTTAGGCATGCCCGATTTAAATCGTCAGAGGGTTTTTGAGTCGAGTATAGACACAGAGCACTTTGACAGCGTGTCTGTGATTGGCTTTCAATTTCATCCCAGTTGAAGATATTTTATTATTGGTTCCACAATAATGTTAAATTTTAATGAAAGTTTTTCATTTCGTTAGCTTCAATTAGGCCCTAACACGCTTTTCTACATGTACAAAAATAAATACGTAATAATTCTGCTAGCTCATTTTTAGCACAATTTGTTTATTACAGCATAGTTTTGTCTATACAGCATAATAATTATGTTATATAGCATAAATCTTATGTTGTTTAGCATAATTATTTATGTTGTTCTCATTTTTAGCATAAATTATGCGATATTGACATAAATATAGCATAAATTACGTTATTTATTCTTTCCAGGTTAATAACTTTTCCTTCACTTTTTACAATATATAATTTCTTACTATACACGCATCCTAGCTTATTTGTTAATTAATCGTTAATTTATAAATTTAATTCTTTCGTTCGTTAATACATTCCTTGCTTTGTTGATTGATTGATTGATTCATTCACTCACTCATTGATTCATTCATTCATTCGTTCTTTCTTTCTTTCTTTCTTTCTTTCTTTCTTTCTTTCTTTCTTTCTTTCTTTCTTTCTTTCTTTCTTTCTTTCTTTCTTTCTTTCTTTCTTTCTTTCTTTCTTTCTTTCTTTCTTTCTTTCTTTCTTTCTTTCTTTCTTTCTTTCTTTCTTTCTTTCTTTCTTTCTTTCTTTCTTTCTTTCTTTCGTTCCTTCCTTCCTTCCTTCCTTCCTTCCTTCATTCATTCATTCATTCATTCATTCATTCATTCATTCATACATTCATTCATTCATTCATTCATTCATTCATTCATTCATTCATTCATTCATTCATTCATTCATTCATTCATTCATTCATTCATTCATTCATTCATTCATTCATTCATTCATTCATTCATTCATTCATTCATTCATTCATTCATTCATTCATTCATTCATTCATACATTCATTCACCATTAAGTAAAGAAAGATTCAGGAAAAGATTATTTACTGATGCTCAGCGTATATTTAAATTAAGTTAAGAATTATTATTTTAACATGACAAGTATTCATGATAATGTAAAAAAAAAAGACAAAAAAAAAAAAAAAAAAAAAAGGACCTAATTAATTATTTATAAGCTAAAAATAATAAATTCTATGTTTTTTTTTTATTTTTTTTATTTTTATTTTTTTATTGAATAAAAATCTCAACAAATCTGTATATTATAAGCCCCCGATTACAGATGATATTATAACCCTCAAAATTACACAGATTTACAAAATCTAACACATTTTTAATCATTAAATTTTTTTAACATAAAAATAAGCGATAAGTAAAGCTAACTACACAAGATATTCAATTTACAGAAAAATTCTACTAAAAACTTTCAAAAAGCAAGAAAGCGAATTACGCCAAAACTTACGCCACACAAGAAAGCAAAATATTACGTTAAGATTTTGCATAAATTACGCCAAAAATTACTTCAAAAAAGCCAAATTTTAAGTTTTAAGAAATTGAAGCAATAACGTAAATTTTCAAATTTAAAAGCCACTAAATTACGAATAATTTGAATTGCTTACTTTCTTATTTTCCTTATTCTTCATTTAACGTTCGCTTTTACATTTTTTTAAGTATAATTTTTAAACACTAAAAAAATTACCTTTTTCCTAGAAAGATTTTTGTTTTTTTAATTTTTAGAAATAATATTGATTATATTTCTTCAATAATTAGGCCCATTACTTATGTTATTACAAAATAACAACATTTGTGTTCTACAATATAGCAATATATTGCGTAAATATTTTTACTTTGCAGAAAAAAAAAAGTGAAAATATAAAATTAATATTTAATAGTTCATTTTCAAATATGCTTTAAAGGCGTGGAACACCTTAAACAAAAAAGTTGCGTAATATCCTAACAAACCTGAAAATCAACGTTGATTTGGCAGGAGTCATTGATTTCTAATTTATTTTCCATTCACAAAATGCCACTACCGGTCACTGACGTCACAGCTCGCCCGGCTTACTTGCGCGTGGACCAGGCGTCCTCTGACGTCAGTGACCGGCAGCGGCATTTTGTGAATGGAAAATAAATTAGAAATCAATGACTCCTGCCAAATCAACGTTGATTTTCAGGTTTGTTAGGATATTACGCAATTTTTTTGTTCAAGGTGTTCTACGCTTTTAATTATTCTACAAAAGTAATTGAAAGATTTTTAAACTTTATTTTTCTTCGAAATTCTGAGCGTCAATAAATATTATCTCCTAAATTTTATTTATTAAGATATCCTTTAACTTTATTAATAAAACATGGGTAGATCCATTTCTAAAAATATTAAAAATAAATAATAGACTCTGTCACTGTTTGTATTTGCAGTGCGGAAAGGGTCAGACCTTTTTTTTTTTTTTTTTTTTTTTTTTTTCCCTTCTTTCAAATTAAACTATTTGTCAAAAAATGCCATTGCGCTATAAACTCTTATACATAATATTATAAATACGTACAGTACATTAAAGGAGCACTTTTTGAAAAAGTGTTAAATCCACAATTTTCTACAACTGTATTTATAAAAATAATTTTATATGTCATTAAGAGCCTTCGTCTTCCTGTTAAACCATTAAATCAGAGTCAGCCACGCCCCCTCGTTTAGACTCTGAACAATTTTTGTTTTCTTAAATTAAATTTCTTGTACAGTACATATATAGTCCTAAAATAATTGTCACAATAATGACGTCACAATGTACAGATGATAGGGGTAAAGAACTTGAGGGAGGGGCTTAAATTTATCACGTGACCAGAGCAGTGACTGTGATTGGCGGTGGTACATTGTGACGTCAGATACGTGAAATAACAGTCAAAATAAATACAAAATCAAGGTGTTGGTGTCTAATTCATGGATAATAAGGTATGGTAATTATCAGTCTAGTATTCTAAATGTTAAAAAAGTAACTTGACAAGGCATTTAGATAACCTAATAGTATTCATAGTTTTAAAATTGGATGTTATATACCCCTTGCACCTCCTTGCGCGTTGTCGCCATGTTTGTGGTGCCTAATACATTGTCCAACATAGGGCAAACATCATTTCTCCTAATTTTTAACATAAAAACAGTTTATTACAAATTTTTGTGATATTCTTGTAGCTTATTAGGAGCTACAAATAAGGCTTTGATTGAGCTTGGAAGCTTCTTTTGCTTTTAAAAATATAAAAATGACATTTTTCCTATGTTGGCCTATGTATTCCTGACCTACAAGATGGCGGCTCTTAAATATGGGTGAAACCAGTCTAGACCATGGATATATAAACAGGATAGGAAGCTATTGTTGAAAAAAAAAAAAAACGATCCCTTAATGATGTAATTCAAATTTTCGCCGCAAAAATGCAAGAATATAAAATTACGTATAAAAGTGGCGCTGTAGTCTGCGTGTGAATTTTAAAATTCACACGTAGACTACAGCGCCACTTACATTTTACATGTTGATTGTTGCGGTGAAAATTTGAACTACATCAACAAGGGTTCGTTTTTAGTATAGGGCAATAAAACAGGAGCTCACGAACCTGGTAAAGACTATAATTATCTTTTTTTTTTTTTTTTTTTTTTTTAATTGTACTTGTGTTATGTTTTGGGCGCAAGCGTGTTGTTGGATGATAAAATAAATAAACTAATATCGTATTATGACATACACTGCATGACGATGCCATCCTTAGTTACACGAGCGTTAAAAAGTCCAAATATATTTATAACACAACATATTGGCACACTTGAAAACATGACATTAATTTTTGATAACCAAAATACATCAATTTTGATAAACACACAAAAAAATTTCACTTCATATTCAAATACTTTATTTTAGATAAAAAATTGTTACTATATAAAATTACAAAACCAAATTGTTATCTCAAGTCATAAAAAACATAATTTACAAATTTTAGTTTTTTTTTGTGTAGGTTTCTATTTTATTACTTTACAATTTTTTGATAAAAAAAACAACAAAAATTACCTATGTTTTGATTTTTATGAAAAAAAGATAAAATCAATTTTTTTTAACTTAAAAAGTTTTAAAATTTCAGTACTATAGGGTGGTTTCATTCATATTAAAGTCGACGTCATAATTGAGTACTAAATAACATTGGCCGGTATTGGAAAATGACACATTTTGCCAGTTTAAAAATACTTGATGCTGTTAACAGGTTAAATTAGTATCTCAAGTATGTGAGAAAAATAATTATGATAAAAAAATAGCTAATTTACCAAAGAAAATAGCCAAAAACTAAGTTTGTCCTATGCTGAGCAAACAGGAGGGGTCATGAGGGGAAAATAACTCTTTTTGCAAGTTTAAAACCACTATGCAATATTTTCGAGAGCATTGATGTTGTAAATATGTTGAATTAGTATCTCAAGTATGTGAGAAAAATAACATGAACAAAAAATTAACAGATTTCCCAAAGAAAATGAACTTCAATAAAGTTTGTCCTATGCTGAGCAATACTACTCCAGTATGGCCTTAACGTTGATTTTTGGTTTGTTAGGAAATTTAAAAAACTTTTTATTCAAGATGTTTTAAGCCTTTAAAAGAAATAAAAGTAATATTTTAATTTAAAGGCATAGACAACATGAAAATATAAGCATTTATATCACAAAACACTCAATGTGACTTACATAAATAACTTTAGTTTGTCTCAAAACCCAACAGTAGCTCCGTAGCAGTGATCAGAAAAATGTCGATTTATACAACCCGCACAACATTTCCATACTAATTTTTGCATGTTTCTGACGTCATAAACATGAATACTCACGCAAATTGCATACTTTACAGTATTTTCACGCTCTCTCGTGGGGCTACATTAACATTCTGTTAAAAATTGTCATCAGTTTTGTAGATCCCATTTTGTGATACATGATTAATAAGAAAGTGCTGTTTTATGTGGTCTATGCCTTAAACTTCTTGTTAATTTTACATTTGACGACCATTGAGCTTGTCAGGTATCAACTCGCTAATTACTTTGCTAATTACCATAGAACGCTCGGTAAATTACTTTATTATTATACAGTAAAAACAGTGATTGTATTTTCATATTGTATTTTGGACGACCATTTTCTGATATCGCCAATTTTCCAGTCTAATTACTGAGAACAATTTACAATAAGTTCAAAATTGCAGATTGGTATCACTTTTCAACACATTTATAAAGATAACTTTTGCGGTCAAAAAAAAAAAAAAAAAAAAAAAAAAAAAAAAATTGAGTTATATACAAGTAATATGTTAAAATAATCAATTATAATTTGGGTCTACTTAAAGGCATAGACCAGATAAAAACAAAAGCATTTTTATCACAAAGCTCTTGATGGGGCATAAATAAATAACTTTAGTTTGTTTCAAAACCCAACTGTAGCTTCGTAGCAGTGATCAGAAAATTCGTAGCTCCATAGCAGTCATCAAAAAATTTAGATTTATGCAACCCGCACAACATTTTCATACTAATTTTGGCATGTTTCTGGCGTCATAAACATGAATAGTCACTTAAATTGCATATTTTACAGTATTTTCACGCTCTCTCGTGGAGCTATATTAACATTCTGGTAAAAATTGTCATCAGTTTTGAAGATCACATTTCGTGTTTATTCATTAAAAACTGCATGTTGTTTTATCTGGTCTATAGCTTAAAAAAAAAAAAAAAAAAAAAACTAGTTTTTGTATAGGTGATGATAAAAAAAATAATTACAAAAATAATTATAAAAATAATACAGTGACAATTTTTTTGTGCAACCAAAGATAGCAAAAAAAAAAAAAAAAAAAAAAAAAAAAAAAAAAGGTCGACTAAGAGTTAATTGTTGAGTGGCAGAGAATGACCTGGTTTGATAAGAACCACCAAAAGTATATAAAGTCTGGCGAAATATACTGGACACTAAATTTGCATGTCAAATATTTGGTCGCGATGAAACTGTTCATGTTGTTTGGTTTGGTGTTACTGGCTGCATTAGTAAATGGTGAGTACATAATATTTTAATTACCATATTTAAGAGCCGCCATCTTGTTGGTCAGTAATACATAGGCCAGCATAGGAAAAACATCATTTTTATATTTTTAATAGCAAAAGCAGCTTCCAAGCTCAATCAAAGCCTTATTTGTAGCTCCTAATAAGCTACATGAATATCACAAAAATTTAAAATAAACTGTTTTTATGTTAAAAATTAGTAGAAATGATGTTTGCCCTATGTTGGACAATGTATTAGGCACCACAAACATGGCGCCAAAGCGCAAGGATGTACAAGGGGGCTTTTAGAGTTTGAAATCTGATTTTGTCATTTTTTTGCTATTCGTTGAGCACTAAATAACTTATTGCGCACGTTTTAAATTACTTAGCAATTAGAGTATTCATATCTTTTTTAGCTTTTCATTCATAGAATTTGTTGCATTCATGTTAAAGTCAACGCCATGTTGGATAACTGAATAACATGGGTGACATAGGAAAATAACACATTTTGCCAGTTTTTTCAATATTTTTGAGAGCATTGATGTTGTAAATATGTTGAATTAGTATCTCAAGTATATGAGAAAAATAATATTAACAAAAAATTAACAGATTTCTCAAAGAAAATTGGCTTAAATAAAGTTTGTCCTATGCTGAGCAATGTTATGCACTACTCCAGTATGGCCTCCAAGCGCATTAAATATGACGTCATGCGCATACATTAACTATGCATAAATTAGGTTATTTTTATTTTCTTACATTTAATATCGTATAATTGTTTTAACGAAAAAAAAAAAAAGTAAAAGAAAAAAAAAAAAAAAAAAAAAAAGGAAAAAAGAAAGAAAATTTCAAATGTTATAAAATCATGAAATGACGTGCAAGTCCATAAAAAAAGTGTCCAAATTAAAAGTAGTTCACGACAAAGGTAGGTCAGTTAGGTCAGATGAAATGACCTCGCTGTCGCTCAATCAAATGTAGAAGTTTTGCACAAATTATCAAAATTATCAACTGTCACCACTCACTCAAACTGCAAACATTTATAGCAAAAAAACTGTCACATTATATCGTAATTTGATAAGAAATTTGTGTGCTATATATTCATAATTATAGAATAAATAAATGAATGTATGAATGAATGAATTAATGAATAAATAAATAAATAAATAAATAAATAAATAAATAAATAAATAAATAAATACATAAATAAATAAATAAATAAACATATATATAAATAAGTAAATAAATAAATAAATGAATAAATAAATAAATAAATAAATAAATAAATAAATAAATAAATAAATAAATAAATAAATAAATAAGTATATAAATAAATATAAATAAATAAATAATTATGTAAATAAATAAATAAATAAATAAATAAATAAATAAATAAATAAATAAATAAATAAATAAATAAATAAATAAATATAAATTAAATAAAAGAGGAAATATGAATTAATACAAAAAAAATTAAAAATTTTTCTTTAAAAAAATATATATAATTTTTAAATTCATCTCGATACAACTTTTATTTCTAATTTCTAACTATTTCATTCTATATGATTAAAAAAAAAAAAAAAAAAAAGATGATGATGATATAAAACATTTTAAATTATAATCTCTTATAGCATTAAATAGAAGTTTAAAATCCTATCTGATTTACTTACATATTTATTGAGTTATGGTGTTTTTTAAAACATAGTATTTGCTTCGTTAATTCGTTCGTTCGTTCGTTCGTTCGTTCGTTCGTTCGTTCGTTCGTTCGTTCGTTCGTTCGTTCGTTCGTTCGTTCGTTCATTTTACAGATAATGTATTTGAATCATTTTTATATATATATTTATTTTTTTAAATTTAGAAAAAAAAAAAATAATTTTTGCAAAAACTCTGCCTTTTTTTTTTTCTTTTTTTTTTTAATTTACAGTTGAAATATATTGAAAGTTTAATTAAAAGCCGTTATTTCAAATTGTAGGAGCTCCTCCGATGTACGATACCAAAGACATCAAGTTCACTGATGAGAATGGCAGATTTGTAAGTATATGGAGTCAACTTTGCACCTCAAGTCGGAACATTTGACCGACTGATATCTCGCAAACTAGGACGGTCGCTAACTATAATATTAACACAAAGTAAAGAAGAAATGTTACTTAAAAATTTAGTTATGTCAAACATGTGAAAACACGATCAAATATTTAAGTTATTACACTTTAAAGATAACATGTAAATGTGGAAATTTAAATTTGAGCGGCAAATTTTAATGAAATTAGAAACTTTTTTAAATTTTAAAATATTATTAATAAAAAAAAAATAAAAAATAAATGCAAATTTTTTTTATTTACTTGATTTTATTTGAAAATTATATAGCGTTTGTTGTTAACGCATTTTACATCAAAATATAAACAAATAGGCATTTTAAATGGGTTTAACCAAAAAATCTAAACAAATAGGCAGGTTTTACGTGCCTTTCTAAAAAATCTCAATATACAGGTCTTTTTTAAACCCAAAATCTAAATAAATAGTCACTTTTAAAGTATTTTACGCCGAAATATAAACAAATAGAAATTTTAAATGTGTTTTACGCCGAACTATAAACAAATAGGCATTTTAAATGTGTTTTACGAAGAAATCTATAAACAAATAGGCAAATTTAACGTGTTTTTCTCCAAAATCTCAATATACAGGTATTTTTTAACGCCAAAATCTAAACAAATAGGCATTTTTAACGTATTTTACCCAAAAATCTAAACAAATAGGCATTTTTAAATGTGTTTTACCCAAAAATCGAAACAAATAGGCAGGTTTACCGTGTTTTTCTCCAAAATCTCAATATACAAATATTTTTTAAACCCAAAATCTAAACAAATAGTCATTTTTAACGTATTTTACGCCGAAATATAAAAAAATAGGCATTTTAAATGTGTTTTACCCAAAAATCTAAACAAATAGGCAGGTTTTACGTGTTGTTCTCCAAAATCTAAATATACAGGTCTTTTCTAACGCCAAAATCTAAACAAATAGTCATTTTTAACGTGTTTTCATCGCAATTTAATCCCCAACCGCTCTTAATTTTCAGTTCGGCTACAAACCAACACAGGGCAAACGTAATTTTAACAACAAGTTACTAATTCTGGACGACGAGCCTGAGTTTGTAAACAAAGTGAAGCGAGATATTGAGATTGACGGACAATACGAACAAGAACAAGAACAAGATAAACTGACAGATCTACTTGAGATCTTAGAGGATATTGATGCTAAAGTTGAAGGACCTGCTCAGCCCGCTGTACCGGAAGTAAAATACGAAGGCATGGAGATCGACGGTTATGATAATTATAACAGTCATCAGATTGGACCTGATAACAGCGTGTTAGATCGAGTCACAGGACTGGCGGAGAGAATTAGAAATAGAGTTAGCAATTTGTATGGGAATTTAGGAAATATTATGGGAAGAAAATAACTTTAATACCTTTTTAATTAAAGGCATAGACCAGTGAAAAACATAATCAATTATATGACAAAACACTTGATGGGACTTACATAAATAACTTTAGTTTGTCTCAAAATCCATCTCCGTATATAGCAGTGATCAGAAAATTCAATTTATGCAACCCGCACAACTTGTAATATTATTTTATTTAATAGTAATTTATTATGTATTTATTTTGTATTTTAGCTTTAACTCATTTAATTTTATGTTTTTTTGGATGTTCACTTTTTATTTTTTTTTCACGTATATTGCACGCACTACAGTTTTTATACGTTAATTAATATTGTCTATTTTTGTAAATAAAATTAGCAAATATTATGTTCAACGCAAATTGACGCTTTTTAAACTTCTCTCTCTCTCTCTCTCTCTCTTTCTCTCTCTAACAATGATATTTCATTTTTATATTTTGAAAACT
>OX439135.1:27165824-27168324 GCA_949318235.1 Ecdyonurus torrentis
TAACATGAATGAAAACACCCTATAAAATCAATGTGCCCTACAATTTTTTTTTATATATTTGAAAATTGTCTCAAGCTGAAGTATCATTGAGCAAAATTTCAGATATTTGTTGTCGAGAAAAGTTTGAGTGTAATATCCGACGTCGGTACCCTACTTATGGCCGACGTCGGTACCCTACTTATGGCCGACGTCGGTACCCTACTTATGGCCGACGTCGGTACCCTACTTATGGCCGACGTCGGTACCCTACTTATGGCCGACGTCGGTACCCTACTTATGGCCGACGTCGGTACCCTACTTATGGCCGACGTCGGTACCCTACTTATGGCCGACGTCGGTACCCTACTTATGGCCGACGTCGGTACCCTACTTATGGCCGACGTCGGTACCCTACTTATGGCCGACGTCGGTACCCTACTTATGGCCGACGTCGGTACCCTACTTATGGCCGACGTCGGTACCCTACTTATGGCCAACGTCGGTACCCTACTTATGGCCGACGTCGGTACCCTACTTATGGCCGACGTCGGTACCCTACTTATGGCCGACGTCGGTACTACCTTATTATAACGATAACTTTTATAAAACTATTAATCTTGAATATCGTTATCGTGTATTTACGATAATCGAACCCAAGACTGATTTGTTCAAAACAGCGCAGAATGTGTGCTATACTTAGCCAGTTGCACAAAGCTATAGGGTGTATGCAGATGACGTCATATTTAATGCGCTTGGAGGCCATACTGGAGTAGTGCATAACATTGCTCAGCATAGGACCAACTTTTAGTCAATTTTCTTTGGGAAATTGGCTATTATTTTTTTCCACATACTTGAGATACTAATTCAACATATTTACAACATCAATGCTCTCAAAAATATTGCATAGTGGTTTTAAACTGGCATATTTTGCATATTGCATAGGAATATTTTTCCTATGCCTCCCATGTTATTGAGTTATCCAACATGGCGTCAACTTTAACATGAATGCCTAGACCCTATAATATCATTATTTATGTTGCTCTAAATTAGCATAATTTTTGCTATAATGTCATAATGAAGAATAGATTGCGTGATTTATTATTTACGTGCATGTGTAAAAATTTAATGTTCTTAACTTTTATTTTATACCGTAAGCTATTTTGTGGACAAAAAAAGAACGAACATAGAGTGAGAGAGAGAGAGAGAGAGAGAGAGAGAGAGAGAGAGAGAGAGAGAGAGAGAGAGAGAGAGAGAGAGAGAGAGAGAGAGAGAGAGAGAGACAAGAGAGAGAGAGAGAGAGAGAGAGAGAGAGACAGAGAGAGAGAGACAAGAGAGAGAGACACACAGAGAGAGAGAGAGAGAGACAGAGAGACAGAGAGAGAGAGTGAGAGAGAGAGAAGAGTTTCTATTCTTGCTATAATAATTCACAATTTTATATAGGTAAACTGTTATAAGAAGAAAATGGCAAAATTTGGACAAAAAACATTGAAAGAATTAAAAATTATAAATATATTATAATATATAATATAAAAATATAATAATAAAAATTATAATATATAAAATTAATTGAGAAATAAGTTTTGAAACATTAACACAAAAAAGTAGAAAAAAAAAATTAAGGACCTACAATGCATTATGGCAAATTGTCTTTTGATTTTACTGTATATATTTTATAGTTAATACAAAAACTGCATACGTATACCCCACACGGAAAACATAAACTTAATAGATTATTCAGATACATCATAAAAGCATCTCTTTAGTACAAACTAATAACTTTTTTGGAAAAAGTTTAAAGAGTAACTCGTTAGTATAAACGTAATTTCTTTAGCGGTAAATAGTTAACTCTTTAGATTCTAAAAAGTTTGGTATATTATATCAAACGCACTTATTATAAAAGAAAGTCTAAATGTTTACTCTTTAGATATTTTTTTGCGTGAACTTAAACATAATATGACCGACCTTTAAGAGCGTCTCTGCTCTCCCTCCTCTGGTCTTCAGGCTCAATTTGCATATTTACCATGTTAATTAAAATTTACTAAAATAATTATTAAAATACTTTGTAACGCAATAGCCCGCACTGGTCAACGGCTTGCAACTTTATTTCTCCGTAGAAAAGTGGCTAATTAGTGTTATAAAGATATTCACAGACACACTACTGTGTATTACAGAAGCTCGGCCACTTATAACTAACTGACTGACTGAGTGACTGAGTGATGCACCGCGCGACTTTACTTGTTTTAAACAACGCCCTCCTGGGTGGCTAACCCTAGCCTAGCATGCCAAGCACGCAGCATGCAACATAGTTCACGTGTGGGGAGTGTCGATGTTAAAAATAATATCGATATCTTTATGTATCGCAACGATTAAAATAAATATATTACTCTTTCTCTATCTCTCTCTCTCTCTCTCTCTCTCTCTCTCTCTCTCTCTCTCTCTCTCTCTCTCTCTCTCTCTCTCTCTCTCTCTCTCTATGTCTCCTTTCCTTTCCTTTCCTTTGCTTTCCTTTCCTTTGCTTTCC
>OX439135.1:27173324-27213386 GCA_949318235.1 Ecdyonurus torrentis
GAGATTTTTAATATATATATATATATATATATATATATATATATATATATATATATATATATATATATATATATATATATATATATATATATATATATATATATATATATATATATATATATATTATTATTATTATTATTATTATTTAAGTTATTATGAATGGACAACGTAGAAACTTTTGGGGTTAACAAAATTAGACTTTATTATAACAGTTTTGTGATATGATTTTTTTTTTTTTTTTTTTTTTTTTTTTTTGATAACGCTGGAAAAAAAACACTCTTGCTTTATCTTATCTAATCAGTAAAACACTGAATGACAATTGTTTTCACTTCACATATTCATGGGAATTTTACTTGCGTGCTACTACATATAGGATGCATGCATATGACGTCATATTAATACGCGTGGACGCCATATTGGAGTAATTAATAACATTGCTCAGCATAGGACAAACTTTGTTTTAAGAATATTTTCTTTAAAGGCGTAGAACACCTTAAACAAAAAAGTTGCGTAATATCCTAACAAACCTGAAAATCAACGTTGATTTGGCCGGAGTCATTGATTTCTAATTTATTTTCCATTCACAAAATGCCACTGCCGGTCACTGACGGCACAGCTCGCCCGGTCCACGCGCAAGTAAGCCGGGCGAGCTGTGACGTCAGTGACCGGCAGTGGCATTTTGTGAATGGAATATAAATTAGAAATCAATGACTTCGGCCAAATCAAAGTTAATTTTCAGGTTTGTTAGGATATTACGCAACTTTTTTTTGTTCAAGGTGTTCTACGCCAGGAAAGCCGCAAGCGCCCATATTAAACCTGATTTCCCCTTTTGAGGGATGAAAGGATGTAGAAGGAAGAGATAGAGTGTTGGTAGAAGGATTGGAAGGTAGCGGCTAGTGTATTATAGGCGATACATTAAAATTAATAAATACATATAGCTGTGGGCTCACTAGGGCCCTCAATTTGTCAACTTTATTTTTTATTGATTTTTTTTTTTTTTATGACAACTATCATTGAAAAATCATAAAATTCTTGTAAGTTGTAAAATGAATTATTTAATAAGAACAATTTCAATAAAAACATTGTAATCACTAATTAGTCTTATCTCTAATGTTAATTTACTATATATAATGTTTAAACAAATGCAAAACGGGCCGTTTTGCAAACATCCATTTAAGTGAAAAAAAAACACAAAAGTAACATAGAAAAATAAAGATTTCCCAAAGCAAATTACCCAAAACGAAAGTGTGTCCCATGCTGAGCAATGTTATCCACTACTCCAGTATGGCGTCCAAGCGCATGAAATATGACGTCATGCGGATACAACCTATAGATGCATAGCATGTATGCATATAAACATGCATATGTATATAGGGCGTTTTCATTGATGTTAAAGTCGACGTCATAAGTGAGTACTAAATAACATTGCCTGGTATAGGAACATAACACAATTTCCCAGTTTAAAAATACTTCACAATATTTTTGAGAGCATTGATTTTGTTAACAGGTTGAATTAGTATCTCAAGTATATGTGAGAAAAAAAAAATATTAATGACCAAAAAATAGCCAATTTTTTAAATAAAATAGTCAAAAACTAGGTTTGTCCTATGCTGAGCAATGTTTTTCATTGCTTATATAAGAAGAGCATCGAAAAGCACTCAGAATGACGTCATGCGTACACACCCTATATATTCATGCGTAATAAATGTAAATATTTCCAATATTTGCAGCAATATCACAAAGATGGAATAGACAAACAAAGTATCGCAGTAAATATTATTGCAGTGTGGCGCAAGTTATCATCTATCTCGTCTATTATCTCCTGTCAATATGAACGTAATGAAACAATAGTCAATATTTAATAATAACAATAATTAAACAATAGCGTCAGTTGGTTTTATCTCTTTTGTAGCTTCATCATATATGTGCAAATATTATATGTGTGTGTGTGTGTGTGTGTGTGTGTGTGTGTGTGTGTGTGTATGTGTGTGTATGTGTGTGTGTGTGTGTGTGTGTGTATGTGTGTGTGTGTGTGTGTGTATGTGTGTGTATGTGTGTGTGTGTGTATGTGTGTATGTGTGTGAGTGTGTGTATGTGTTCGTGTGTGTGTGTGTGTGTGTGTGTGTGTATGTGTGTGTGTATGTATGTATGTATATATATATATATATATATATATATATATATATATATATATATATATATATATATATATATATATATATATATATATATATATATATATATATATATATATATATATATATATATATATATATATATATATATATAGCAGCGCTGGCCTTAGTTATTATCCTTACTTATACCTTATTATCCATGAATTAGACACCAACACGTTGATTTTGTATTTATTTTGACTGTTATTTCACGTATCTGACGTCACAATGTACCACCGCCAATCACAGTCACCGCTCTGGTCACGTGATAAATTTAAGCCCCTCTCTCAAGTTCTTAACCCCTATCATCTGTACATTGTGACGTCAGATATAACCGTCAAAATAAAAATAAATACAAAATCAACGTGTTGGTGTCTAATTCATGGATAATAAGGTATGGTAATTATCAATCTAGTATTCTAAATGTTAAAAAGTAAGTTGACAAGGGATTTAATAAAAAAATAAACGTTTTTCACTGAATAGAGTCAATAGAAAGAGATTTTTTTAAAGTAAAAAATGTTTCAAGTAATACTGCTGCCTGTTTCTTAGATGAAGAAAAAAAAAAAAAAAAAAAAAAAAGTTATTTTTTTTTTAATCAGGCAACTTTTTCAAAAGGTTAAGAAGTGAAGGACTAAAATTATCAATTCTACAGAATTATATATAAGTTTTAAATTTAAACGTTTTCCTATAAACTTTATTTTGAAGTCCCCTATATATTTAGTGTGTCTAACATAAGTGGATAACTTAGAAAGTAGTCTATTAATTTTTAACATTCAAAGTGGTCTATTAATTTTTAATGTTAAAAGGGGTCATCAACCAATGTCAAATACATGAAACAAAAGTGACTTTTAGGAAAGTCGGTGAACATCACTCAAAATTATTTTCGTTCTTTAAATATGGTACAGAATTCAACATTAAAATCTTCATTTTATATAGGGTGTATGCGCATGACGTCATATTTATTACGCTTGGAGGCCATACTGGAGTAGTGTATAGCTTAGCATAGGACAAACTTTGGTTTTCTGTGAGAAATCGGTAATTTTTAACTCTTGTTATTTTTCTCGCATACTTGAAGTACCAAGCTATTAAAGCCATAGACCACATAAGGCAACGTGAAGTTGAATAAACACGAAATGGTATTTTCAAAACTGATGATAATTTTGATCAGAATGTTAATGTAGCCCCACTAGAGAGCGTGAAAATACAGTAAAGTATGCAATTTAAGTGACTATACATATTTATGACGTCAGAAACATGTAAAAAAAAGTAAGAAAATGTTTTGCAGGTTGCATAAATCTAAATTTTGAGATGACTGCCACGGAGCTACAGTTGGGTTTTGAGACAAACTAAAGTCATTAAACACTTGTAGGTTAAAATGAGAAGCTTAAATAATTCATTTTACCAAATAATGAACTATTTGAGCTTACAATGACATAAAAAAAAAAAAAAACTAACTAACAGTAAGCACAGTACCAAACTTTTTCCCGGAATTCACTTTAACCTCATGTCATCAGCCAATCACAGTCAAGTTATTTGGTCACGTGATGAACTCAAAACCCTTGCCACCACTTTGCAACCCCATCAGTATACATTGTGACGTCAGATAAGTTTTATTTCAACCGTCAAACGGAAAATGAATGAAAATAAATACAAAATCAACGCGTTCATGTCTAATTCACCATACTATGGTATGTAAATTACTCTCTTAGAATTCTAAAGGATGTTAAAAAAAGTGCATAAGGGCTTTAATGGAATTATTTTAGTTACTCGTAATAACAATAAAAAGTTTATATCTTAAATAAGTTAGGATTCGTAACTAAATTTTTAGATTGCATAATATTTTCTTGCCATATTGTGTTATCGTGCTATACACCAATCCCAGTCCCAGTCAAGACATTGTCTTATCGACAGGTCTATCAGGACTTTTCAATTAATGGAAAACGCACACACGGGCCGGCCACGGCCTAAGTACACAGCCCGGCATTCTTCATAACAGCCTAGAGAAACCGTGGAAACATTTAGGCAGGCTGGTCGGTGCAATCACATCAATCATGCACCTCCCGAATACTGTGCGTCGTCATGGAATGCATGTAAACATACATCGTGCAACGTGTTGTGCTCTCTCTCACACTTCACGTACGTTGCGTGTTTTTTTTGTTAACTTGCGTGCAAATAGAATAGTAAAAAGTAGATTTCAATAACAACAACTGTACAAAGTAGGATAATTTATATAAAATCGATTTTAAACATTGACAATCGAATACTGCGTCTATTTTTTGTTATTCATATTATACGTTATGTTATTATTAACATTATATATTTATATTATTGACTTTGTATAATATCGACTTAATATCGACTTGCAGACAAAAAAACTTATGACATATCGATTGCAAAGACGACTTCAATTATTTATGACTTATATTCATGACAAACATATAGAGCGGTTGTATACTCATATTTAAGAGCCGCCATATTGGTGGTAAGGAATACATAGGCCAGCATAGGATAAACGTCATTTTTATATTTTTTGAAGAAGCTTCCAAGCTCAATCAAAGCCTTATTTGTAGCTCCTAATAAGCTACAAGAATATTGGAAAACTTTGTTCAATTGAAATGAACTTTTTATGTGTGAATTAGTAGAAATGATGTTTGCCCTATGCTGGACAATGTTTTAGGCACCACAAACATGGCGGCAAAGCGCAAGGACTCACACAAACGGACACCTCTTGTATATAACTCACCCTCTCTAGAATACTCAAAGCCGCCTATTGCCCGTGACTCTGCCATACTTACTGACAGAGAGCCTTTACTTTACCTCAAATTTAACTCTATAACTTACTATCTTTCTTTGTGTAGCGCGATAAGAAAACATATATCTCTAATTGTCCACTTTATCGTGCATTGACGGTGAGAGATAACATGCTGCTTTATCATAGTGTAGTCACATGTAGGGGGATTGGTGTGTGTGTGTGTGTGTGTGTGTGTGTGTGTGTGTGTGTGTGTGTGTGTGTGAGTGAGTGTGTGTGTGTGAGTGAGTGAGTGGGTGGGTGGGTGAGTGAGTGAGTGAGTGAGTGAGTGAGTGAGTGAGTGAGTGAGTGAGTGAGTGAGTGAGTGAGTGAGTGAGTGAGTGAGTGAGTGAGTGAGTGAGTGAGTGAGTGAGTGAGTGAGTGAGTGAGTGAGTGAGTGAGTGAGTGAGTGAGTGAGTGAGTGAGTGAGTGAGTGAGTGAGTGAGTGAGTGAGTGAGTGAGTGAACGAATGAATTTATCATATGATGTTTTTATATAGAAATAATTATATGTTTTCTTCATTTTACATTATTATTTGGAGATTTTTGGAGAAATAAAATGCAAAAGTTCCAGAAAAGTTTAAGTTATGGATATTAAGTAGGATATAATTAAGTATACTTTTAATGTGTTTTAATTCCATAGTTTTTTTTTACATAAATTATATTTTTTAATTTAAATTATTTATTTTATTTTTAATTAATTAACAGTAATTTTAATTCTAAGTAAGAAGTATTCACACATAAGCTGCATACTTTAAAATAAATTTCAGACAACCATTGTAAAACTCACGTGATTTTCCTAACAAATGCGCCATTGCGTCTTGATAGATATAATAAATCAACGTCACAAAATCTAATAAAATCTTTCTCACTTTTCAAAGTAAATTTGTCAGAGTGTCAACTATGGTCACTTTGAACCTGGGTATAGTCAGTAAATACTAAGTAAGTGTTGTACTATATATACTTATACAAAGTCACTATATATAATGTAGTAATCGCATGTTAACTAACATCAATATTTCTAATGTTCACATACACTCACTTAACAGATATCTGATGACTTTCAAGTTTTTGGTTAGATTATCGTATTTAGGGCTTTCGATGCTTTATACATTAATAGCATTAGCATTTATATCACAAAACACATGATGGGACTTATATAAATAACTTTAGTTTGTATCAAAACTCAACTGTAGCTCCGTAGCAGTGATCAGAAAATTCGATTTATGCAACCCGCACAACATTTTCATACTAATTTTTGCATGTTTCTGACGTCATAAACATGAATATTCACGCAAATTGCATACTTTACAGTATTTTCACGCTCTCTCGTGGGGTTACATTAACATTCTGGTAAAAATTGTCATCAGTTTTGAAGTTCCCATTTCGTGTTTATGCATTAAAAAGCACGTGTGGTTTTATGTGTTCTATGGCTTTAATAGCATTTCAAATATGTGAATAAAAAAGTATATAAAAAACAAAAACAGATTTTCAAAAGAAAACCAAGTTTGCCCTATGCTGAGCAATGTTATTCTCTGCTCCAGTATTTCAAACACATTAAATATGACGTCATTTAACCCTCAAGTATATGATTCTAATTGCAATGCAACTATACGTGAGTTGTTCAAGTGTATATGTGGCAATTAGAGTAACGTATGCTACACGACATTTTATTTGCATTGGCTTTGGGTTTTTTAAATAATCAAATATTTATATTATTCAATTTTTTACAATATTTTATAACCAGAAAAAAATGCTTTACTTAAAATTCAAGCTATTAACAAAATCAATTCTCTCCAAAAAAATGCTTAGTATTTTTAAACTGGCAAAATGTGTCATTTTTCCTATGCGGCCCATGTTATTGAGTGATCTAGCGTGGCATCGATTTTAACTTACCTTTATTCAAGTAGTTAATTTATAATATATATATATATATATATATATATAAATATATATATATATATATATATATATATATATATATATATATATATATAATATATATAATATATATATATATATATATATATATATATATATATATATATACATATATATATATATATATATATATATATATATATATATATATATATATATATATATATATATATATATATATATATATATATACATATATATATATATATATATTATATATATATATATATATATATATATATATATATATATATATATAATTGTATGTATGTATAAAGAAAGAGAGAGAAGGCGAGAGAGAGAGAGGTAGAAAGAGAGATGAATGGATACAAAATAGAGATAAAAATACAGTAAATAAATAGAGAGAGAGAGAGCTAGAGAGAAATTATCCTATATAGAAAAGCCATATGCAGCAGATATTACAGTTAAACAGTAAACTATGGTAAATAGATAATTTGCATATGCTACATAACAACATAAATCATGATGTCAAGACACTGCAGATATTGTGGCCGCACCATTGTATACATATATAGTCAGAGCATCATTGATTATAGAGGCCTTATGCTTGACTACTCTCGCTCGCAGCATATGTTGACAAAACTACACAACATCTTTGCCAACATTTTAGCATCATTGAGCGGCATAATGCAGGGGTCTTCGTTCGCACTTAATATATTGTGGAATCTTTACTAAAAAGAAATGTGAGAATGCTTTTAAAATCGTAGAATACGTTGGAAAAAAAATTCTGCCCAATATCCTATAACGTTGATTTAGCCACAGTCGTTGATTTATAATTTATCAAGATGCGGTCAATGACGTCACCGCTCACTGGTCCATGTTAACGTACGCGTATAACAAACAAGCTGAAACGTCATCTGACTTTTTGTAATAAATTAGAAATTAAAGCCATAGACCACATAAAACAATATGTGCTTTTTAATGAATAAAGAAATGGGATCTTCAAAACTTTTGACAATTTTTGCCAGAATGTTAAAGGAATAGACTGGAAAAACAAATGAGTATTTACTTCACAAAACACTTGATGGGACTTATATAAATAACTTTAGTTTGTCTCAAAACCCAACTGTAGCTCCATAGCAGTGATAAAAAAATTAATTTATGCAACCTGCACAACATTTTTTTACTGATTTTTGCATGTTTCTGACGTCATAAACATGAATAGTCACGCAAATTGCATAGTTTACAGTACTTTCACGCTCTCTCGTAGGGCTACATTAACATTCTGGTAAAAATTGTCATAATTTTGTAGATTCCATTTTGTGTTTATTCATTAAAAAGCACATGTTGTTTTATCTGGTCTTTTTAGCTAAAGTTTTAAGTAACATTTCTTGTTTACTTTCTGTTAACTAGCGACCGTCTAGTTGGCGAGATATCAGTCGCTCAACTACTGGCTCAAGTTTTTTTTGTTTTTATTTTCAATATCATATTACAAATTTTGAAAACTTTAGGTTACACATATCCTTGCGCTTTGTCGCCATGTTTGTGGTGCCTATAATACATTGTTCAGCAAAGGGCAAACATCATTTTACCTCATTTGTTACAAAAATAAAAGCCTAATTTGAGTGTATGTATTTTTGTGATATTGTTGTAGCTTATTAGGAGCTACAAATAAGGCTTTGATTGAGCTTTGAAATTTGTTAATAAAAAAATGAAAATAAGGTTTTTATAGCGCTGGCCTATGTATTTCTGACCAACAAGATGGCGGCTCTTAAATATGGGTGCAACCTGCCTATATACAGCTTTATATACAGAAAATATAATACATGCAGTTTTTACGAAATAGAACTTGTTAGGGAATTTTTAAAACAATTTTAACAAAAATAATCGGACGTATCGTTTTTTGTTGAATATAGCGGTGATGTCTTGCCTTTACCTGTTGTTTGAGAGAGAGAGAGAGAGAGAGAGAGAGAGAGAGAGAGAGAGAGAGAGAGAGAGAGAGAGAGAGAGAGAGAGAGAGAGACAGACAGAGTTTAGTATATAGCTGCTCGAGCAAGTGAAGAAGTGGAAGGAAAGAAAAAAGTAAACCTTCACCTCAATATAACCTCTCTCTCTATATGCTCTCTCTCTCTCTCTCTCTCTCTCTCTCTCTATATGCTCTCTCTCTCTCTCTCTCTCTCTCTCTCTCTCTCTCTCTCTCTCTCTCTCTCTCTCTCTCTCTCTCTCTCTCTCTCTCTCTCTCCCGCTCTGCTTTGTTTCTCCTATACTTCACTTCCTGTCTTTAAGTTTCTGCTTATTAATCTATTCTTATCTGATTATTATTGTAAAAAAATGGGCGCTGTGTTATTATGCAAAATGCAAGACCATGTTACACAAAAATGGAGACAAAATTGCTATAGGGTGTTTGCATTAATGTTAAAGTCGATGCCATGTTGGATAACTCAATAACATGGGTGGCATAGGAAAATAACACATTTTGCCAGTTTAAAACCACTATGCAATATTTTTGAGAGCATTGATGTTGTAAATATGTTGAATTAGTATCTCAAATGAGTGAGAAAAATAACATGAACTATAACTAAATTAAAAAAATTAACAGATTTTTCAAAGAAGTTGTCTTAAACAAAACAAAGTTTGTCCTATGCTGAGCAATGTTACTTACTGCTCCTGTATGGCATTAAATGTGACGTCATCCGCATACACCCTATACTAAAATAACACATTTTGCCAGTTTAAAATTATTTAGCAATATTTTTGAGAGCATTGATGCTGTAAAAAGCTTGAATTTCAAGTATGTAAAAAAAAAAAAAAAAAAAAAAAATGATAAATTTCAAAAAAGAAAAAAAAAAAAGTTTATCATATGTTGATGTTATGTATTGCTCCAATATGGCGCCACAGCACATTTAAAATGACGTCATGCGCATACAACTTATATAACAATAAAATAAATATATAATTCACAATATTATTTCATTAATTTTACATTATACCGCATTGAGTGTCTCGAATATTCCCAAATGTTTTATCAAAACACAATATATTATTTATAAAATCTGACTTCAATTCTCTATGTTTGAACTTTAATATTATTCTCTTTTAAATCTAAAGAATAATCGATGAAATCTACTTTTATTTTTTTGTTTTTCTTAAATATTGACACAAATCGATTTGTGTATCGCACACACTAAAAAATCATCGTTAAAGCAATAGACCGGAGAAAAACGTAAGCATTTATATCAAAAAACACTTGATATAATTAACATAAATAACTTTAGTTTGTCTCAAAACCCAACAGTAGCTTCGTAGCAGTGATCAGAATATTCAATTTATGCAACCCGTACAACATTTTCATACTAATTTTTGCATGTTTCTGACGTCATAAACATGAATAGTCCCGCAAATCGCATACTTTACAGTATTTTCACGCTCTCTCGTGGGGCTACATTAACATTGTGGTAAAAATTGTGATCAGTTTTGAAGATCCCATTTCGTGTTTATTCATTAAAAAGGACATGTTGTTTTATGTGGTCTATGGCTTTAAAGAATTTACCTTATTCTAATGTATCACTGTGCAATATAGGAGAATTTTATTTATTTATTTGTTTATAGAGCGGTTTCACCCATATTTTAGAGCTGCCATCTTGTTGGTCAGTAATACACAGGCCAGCATAGGAACAACGTCATTTTTATATTTTTAATAGCAAAAGAAGCTTCCAAGCTCAATCAAAGCCTTATTTGTAGCTCCTAATAAGCTACAAGAATATCACAAAAAATTTGTTCACTTTGAATTAAACTATTTTTATGTGAAAAATTAGGAGAAATGATGATTCCCAATGCTGGACAATGCATTGGGCACCACAAACATGGCGTCAAAGCGCAAGCAGTCTATTTATTTGTTTCATTTTTTTTTTTTTTTTTTTTTTTTTTTTTACAATTTTTTAGTGACATCTCTGAAAAAACTGTAAAGTATACAATTTGCGTGAAAAATCATGTTTATGACGTCAGAAACATGCAAAAATTAGTATGAAAATGTTGTGCGGGTTGCATAGATTGAATATTCTGATCACTGCTACGAAGCTACAGTTGGGTTTTGAGACAAACTTAAGTTATTTATGTAAATCCCATCAAGTGTTTTGTCATATAAATGCTTATGTTTTTCTCTGGTCTATTGCTTTAATTATCTAAGTTTGTCATAACAAAACATTTATAAAAAAGACAAAGCAAAAAGAATTCCTAATATATAAAATAAATAATTACCTGTGCTTAACATAATGTACAATATAATGTAGCAAGGTAATGAACTACATCATAGAAAATACTAATTTTAAGTTTTATATTAAAACATCGCAGCAAACAATTTATTATATCGTTTTTATCGCACTTCAATTTACTTTATTAACTTTCTTTTTTAGCTTACAAATTTTTAAAGTACATAAATCATCTTGTAAAAACCAAAGTACTTGTATACTTTGTATAAACAAAGCAACATGGAAAACTTTTTATGAACTTTTAGTTATTTGCGATACATACCTTAATTACATTATGAAAAATGTATATTATATATATATATATATATATATACATTTTAACACATATGTTTTGTGCAGTGGCGTAGCCAGGATTTTACCACAGGGGGGGTTCAGGTCTGAACCAGCCGGGGCGAAGCCCCCAAAAGCCCGCCGCAGGCGCGAAATTTTTTGAGGTTACGCCCCCTTTTTTGACGAAATTTATGTATTTATTATGCATTTAATTTTAAATGAAGTAAAATTTAAGTTTGAGATTTTGACGTGCCAAAATGTGGATTTGCTTCTAACATACAAAATTATAAAACTACTATTATTTGCTACATTATTAATATTTTATTTTAGAGACAATATACTTGATATTTATAACTATTAAGTAAATTTTGACTGGGAATATCGAGTGGTAGCACAATAACACAATATGACCAGCAAAAAAAAAAAGAAAAAAAATCATAATAATAAAAATGAAATGGAGAGAAAAGCTATAAATATAATGTCTAATTAAGCCACTCTGATCAAGCAATGTGGATATTTCATTAAACCAATGTTTTGATGCTCAAAATATTTTTAAGGGTGCATTTTTTTAAAGAATTCTATAGGGTGTATGCGGATGACGTCATATTTATTGCGCTTGGAGGCCATACTGGAGTAGTGCATAACATTGCTCAGCATAGGACAAACTTCGTTTAAGCCAATTTTCTTTGGGAAATCGTTTAGTTTTTTGTTAATGTTATTTTTCTCACATATACTTTGAGATACTAATTCAACATATTTACAACATCCAAGCTCTCAAAAATATTGCATAGTGTTTTTAAAATGGCTAAATGATTTTTTTTCCTATATGTCACCCATGTTATTGAGTTATCCAACATGGCGGTGACATTAACATGAATGCATACACCCTATAAAAACAAATTTAAAATTAACTAAAAATTATGAATTGCTGTATTCTTTATATTTCATTTTATATAGCACTGTATTTACGCAGCCCGCAGAACGTAAAACACCTGATGACCGCAACCCGAAATACACAAAAACTTAAAAAATATGTATCATTGTACTTTATTAACAGAAAATACTTCCATTATTGTTAAATGATGATTTCAGAAATACAAACTTACAACCTTAAAATAATTTTGAGCTTCAAATCATTTTTCAATACTTTTTTTTTTTTAGTGTAGATTTTGCTGTATTTTACGATTTAGTTTTGTCATATTAGTCTAACAAGTTTTTTTTTTTTTTTTTATATATATATTTTTAAAGTTTAAAAGTATAACGTCAGGTAATTTATTGTTTTACAATAAAAGAAAAACCAATCAAAACTAAAGAGAATTTCAGCAACTCTTATACGCAATTTTTGCTATATACCAATTTTACTTCTTCTTAGTCTTTTTTTTTTTTCTGAAATTGGCTAATTGGCTAAAAATCATCGAATATGGGCTAAAATAAACTTAATATATTTTGAAAACTTCCTTATACTAGTATAGTTTGAAATTTTTGTTTTTGTGTACGCTTTTGCTTTTGAAATCACGTCGTTATATTTATTTTTATACCCTCTATGCTAGAAAACTGTGAAGTTTTTACTTATAATTTTTTTTTCCACGGAAAACCGAAAATTTAAAATATTTAATGATAAATCTAGTTAATTGTTTGGTTATAGTACTACAAAATATTTGGTACCTTAAAATCATATATATGTGTCTACCGCTAATACCGCTATCAGTGAAGAATGTAAAATTAGTAAACTAATAATAATAATTAACATATTCGAGCGAAGCGAGAAATTTTTTACGATTTTTTCTCCTAAAATACTATTTTTGTTGCAAAATTTTTGTTCACTTTTTAATTTTAGTGTATATTTTCCAAATCCACAGGGGGGGTTTGAACCCCCAACCCCCCCCCCCCTGGCTACGCCACTGGTTTTGTGTAAGAGAGGGCCAGACATATTGTCAGCCTTAAACCTCCACCTCGCCAAAATTAGTTTTATTAGTTATTTATTAGTTTTTTCTCTATGCATTTTTTTTTATTAAAGACGATTATTTATCTATTTATTTGCTTATTTATTTATTTATTTGCTTATTTATTTATTTATTTATTTATTTATTTATTTATTTATTTATTTATTTATTTATTTATTTATTTATTTATTTATTTATTTATTTATTTATTTATTAATTAATTTACTTATTTATTTATTTATTTGTTATTTATTTATTTATTTTATTTATTTACTTATTTATTTATTTATTAATTGTTTTTATTTATTTAATAATTTATTTATTTATTGGTTTGTTTTCTTTATTTATTGGTTTCTACACACATATACACACACGCCCGAATTGAAAATAAATTACAGCGTAATTTTTACTGCTATTCCTGTAATAATAAATGTTTAAATTTGCATTATTTGAACAATATAAATAATTAAACTGTACAACATGGTAACATAATTATTATGCATTACAACATAAATTATGCTGTATTGAACAAACTGTACTTAATCTAGCTAGCAGAATTATTATTGGGTTTTCTCGTGTGAGTGTGTGTTATGTAACAAAATCAACGCCATGTTGGAGAACTCAATAACATGGGTTACATAGGAAAATAACACATTTTGCCAAGTTTAAAACCACTATGCAATATTTTTGAGATTATTGATGAACTAACAAAAAATGAAACATTTATCAAAGAAAAACAAAGTTTGTCCTATGCTGAGCAATGTTGTTTATTACTCCAGTATGGCTTTCAAGCGCATTAAATATGACGTCATGCGTATACACTCTATATATAGAAATACTGTGCGCTGTGCGGCTGCGTCATAGCGTTGCTAACAATAGTTCATCCTAACACTTAGGCAAACACGCAATGATTATGTAACGCACTTTCTGCCTAATTTACAGGGGCTATATAACCAGCATTACAACTTTTTATCTAATGTTTTTTTTTTTTTTTTTGTTTTTTTTTTTTTTATCACAATTTTAAATGGTACATACTATAGTGTATGAAAAGCACATTATTAAAAACTTACTGTTCGCTTTATAAGCTTACGCCGAAGTGGTGCATCTTAATTGTTACATAAAATTATTAATCAAATTTACTAAAACTTTGTAAGTGTAAATCGGTCAGTCACAGTTTGAACAAAATTTTACATTTTTAAGACAATTTTTGAGCAAGATACACTACTTTTTATGTTTATTTTTGCAAGGTTACGTCATATATCACGCCGTTGCTAATGAACTATAAGGTGCAAGGAAAAATTAAAGCAATCAATTTATAGCTAATATAACAACAATTCAGAATATGTTTTTATCATTTTTAATACAACGTTTTGTTCATGAGAAATGATTTTTCATAGTTCGAGTCTACTAACTTTTTTCCTCGACTGTATACAATATTTTTGAGAGCATTGATGTTGTAAATATGTTGAATTAGTATCTCAAGTATGTGAGAAAAATAACATGAACAAAAAATTAACAGATTTAACAAATAAAATTGGCTTAAAGTTTGTCCTATGGTGAGCAATGTTTTTTACTACTCCAGTATGGCCTCCAAATGCATTAAATATGACGTCATCCGCATACACCCTATACAAAAAGTTGTAGCAAGTTGCATATCTCGCAGGATGATCACAAGTTTGCCGGGCTGTGAAATGACTTCGAGTCATCATATGTCAGTTTATGATCAGTGATAACTTGATCTCATTATCGAACATTGAAGAAGCCATGTTGTAACCACTGGACTTTATACCTTTAAAGGAATAGACCAGATAAAAACATAATCATTTATATCACAAAACACTTGATGGGACTTACATAAATAACTTTAGTTTGTCTCAAAACCCAACTGTAGTCCCGTAGCAGTGATCACAAAATTAGATTTATACAACCCGCACAACATTTTCATAATTTTTTTTGCATGTTTCTGACGTCATAAACATGAATAGTCACGCAAATTGCATACTTTACAATTTTTTCACGCTCTTTCGTGGGGCTACATTAACATTCTGGTAAAAACTAAAAACTGTCATTAGTTTTGAAGATCCCATTTCGTGTTTATTCATTAAAAAGCACGTGGTTTTATGTGGTCTATGGCTTTAAGGCTTTAAAAAAATTTATCTAACTATTATTAAATCCCTTGTCAAGTTTTTTTTTTTATTATTATTTAGAATACTAGATTGATAATTACCATACCTTATTATCCATGAATTAGATACCAACACGTTGATTTTGTATTTATTTTGACTGTTATTTCACGTATCTGACGTCACAATGTACCACCGCCAATCACAGTCACTGTTCTGGTCACGTGACTAAATTAAGCCCCTCCCTCAAGTTCTTTACCCCTATCACGACCACATCGGTACATTGTGACGTCAGATACGTGAAATAACAGTCAAAATAAATACAAAATCAACGGGTTGGTGTCTAATTCATGGATAATAAGGTATGGCATCTATCAATCTAGTATTCTAAATGTTAAAAAAGTAACTTGACGAGGGATTTACTATTTTCACACTAACGATGCTTAAATACCAAATTCATAACGATTTTTTTCCTCTTATAAATGTCATAATTTTTATAGCATACTAGCGTACCATGTAAATTTTAAATATACACTCTAAAAACTGGTGCATTACTTTAGTTACGAATCCTAACTTATTTAAGATATACACTTTTAAGTTATTATGAATAGCTAAAATAATGCATTTTAGCAAGTTATTAAAAATAGCTAATTTAAGTTCTTTTAAGTTTTTTAAATTTTTTTTTAGCTTTTTTAAGTTAAATTAGCTATTTTTAATAATTTGCTTAAAATGCATTATTTTAGCTACTCATAATAACTTAAAAGTGTTTATCTTAAAAAAGTTAGGATTCGTAACTAAAATAATGCACCAGTTTTTCAGAGTGTTAACATAAAAAATTACTCTAATTAAAAAAAAAATAGTTAAATGTACTTACCAATTAAATTATAGAAGCTCCATAGATGCAGCATGGTTTAATTAAAATAATTAAAAAATAAAAAAATCACTTTCGTAAAATACAATAAAACAACAGATTATGTAATTAAGGAGGTAGGTGGTCGACTTACAACACTAGTCAAGTAAGTGACGTTATTTTATAAATAATTATTTTGAAGCTATTTAATTCTAACAAAACATATAATATAGTGTGTTTTCATTCATGTTAAAGTTTACGCCATAAGTGAGCACTAAATAACATTGGTCAGTATAGAAAAATGACTCATTTTCCCAGTTTAAAAATACTTTACAATATTTTTGAGAGCATTGATGTTGCTAACAGGTTGAATTAGTACCTCAAGTATGTGAGAAAAATAATAATGACCAAAAAAAAGGGAATTTTCCAAAGAAAATAGACGAAAACTAGGTTTGTCCTATGTTGAGCAATGTTATTCATTGCTCAAGAAGAGCATCGAAAATATTCAGAATGACGTCATGCGTACACACCCTATAAACTGGTTGCACTCATATTTAAGAGCCGCCATCTTGTTGGTCAGTAATACATAGGCCAGCATAGGAAAAACGTCATTTTTATATTTTAAAGAAGCTTCCAAGCTCAATCAAAGTCTTATTTGTAGCTCCTAATAAGCTACAAGAATATCACAAAAATTTAAAATAAACTGTTTTTATGTTAAAAATTAGTAGAAATGATGTTTGTCCTATGCTGGACAATGTATTAGGCACCACAAACATGGCGTCAAAGCGCAAGGAGGTGCAAGGGGTCTATAATACTCAAAAGCTACTTAAGTTATTTATAAAAAAAAATATTAAATAAATAAACTTAATTTAAGAGAGTATGGCACCGATCTTATATCTCAAAAACTAGGCCATGTTTTGGGTCTAAATTTGGTGTCATTGTGTAGCTAGGGGTCACACCTAGCCGTCATCAAAATTTTAACGTGTTTGACCGTCTAGAAAAAAATAGATTGAAACCAACATTAGACCCTATTGGCTTAAAATTTCAAAAAAAAAAATAATAATAAATTAAAAAAATCATAAAAAATTAATTATTAATTTGCATGGTAACCCCTCAAAATTTTTAAATATTTGAAATTGTCTCAAGCTGAAGTATCATTGGGCAAAATTTGACATTTTGTTTTGACGAGAAAAGTTTGAGTCGATGTCGATAAAAATGGTCGATGTCAGTACCTTAACTAACTTATTATAACATTTCTCTTTACTGCATCAGCCTGCCAGCTTACACATTTTCATATTTTGTAATTCATGTTGGGAGGTCAATGTTTGGTTAATTAGTTTTACATTTAATTAACATATTCTACAGCAGTGAAATAACATGCAACTATATCTAACACGTACTGTAATAAATTACTTAATTAGCATACCATGTACACCCATTATCTTTAATTACAATCAAAATAATGTATAAGTACTTTTTTTATTCGTTTTTTTCGTTTTTTTTTTTTTCGTTTTTTTTTTCGTTTTTTTTTTTTTTTTTTTTTTTTAATGAAAAATTAATAATGTATTGCATTCCAATAATGAAAGTAAATTAAAAAAAATGCTATCTTTAATTTTCGTACGTAATATTTTTAACAGCAAAATTATTATGCTATATCTTAAGTATTTCCTTTTAGCAATTATTTTTATATCATAATTTATATCTAATTCGTATCCAAAAAATAAGTAGTTAATAATTATGTTAGCTTAATGTAGCAACATAATGTATGCTATATTGTACACTGATTATACTACATAACATAATAGTCAACATGTTCAGCATAATTACTTATGTTATTACAAAATAACAACATTTGTGCTCTACAATATAGCAAGTGTTCAATGTAGCAACATAATGTATGCTATATTGTACAGTGATTATACTACATAACATAATAGTTAACATGTTCAGCATAATTACTTATGTTATTACAAAATAACAACATTTGTGCTCTACAATATAGCAAGTGTTCAATGTAGCAACATAATGTATGCTATATTGTACAGTGATTATACTACATAACATAATAGTTAACATGTTCAGCATAATTACTTATGTTATTACAAAATAACAACATTTGTGCTCTACAATATAGCAAGTGTTCAATGTAGCAACATAATGTATGCTATATTGTACAGTGATTATACTACATAACATAATAGTTAACATGTTCAGCATAATTACTTATGTTATTACAAAATAACAACATTTGTGCTCTACAATATAGCAAGTGTTCAATGTAGCAACATAATGTATGCTATATTGTAGAGCACAAATGTTGTTATTTTGTAATAACATAAGTAATTATGCTGAACATGTTAACTATTATGTTATGTAGTATAATCACTGTACAATATAGCATACATTATGTTGCTACATTGAACACTTGCTATATTGTAGAGCACAAATGTTGTTATTTTGTAATAACATAAGTAATTATGCTGAACATGTTAACTGTTATGTTATGTAGTATAATCACTGTACAATATAGCATACATTATGTTGCTACATTAAGCTAACATAATTATTATCTACTAATTTTTGTGAATATAAAATATATTATAAATAATAAATAATATTAAAAAAAAAAAAAACGTAAATTTTTTTTTAAAAAAAAAGTAATTTATTACAGTTTTCAAAAAGTTAATTACAAAATATTATTTAATTATCTAAAATTAATTAATAATAATGATTACTAACCACATCTTAAAATACATTCTATCCTACCAGAACTTGATCTTCTTAAGGAACTATCCATACTATAACAACTGGAGTCAAAAATATCCAAAAAGTGATTGGAGTCAAAATAAATACTCTAATCAAAAATAAAATAAATTAAAAAAAAATATGTAAAAATCACAGAAAAATTACATTTTTTTTTTGTAAATATAAAAATGAGCTTAAATGCAATTTACCATGCATACAAAATAATTAAAAAAAAACTACTAGCACACGCCACATTTTTTTTTCACTCTTTTTTCACACTCTAATGTTTCGCTTGCCTTTTCTAGTATACCCCATATCTTCAAACTTTCGGTTCATTTTTGTTACGCTATTATTTTGTATTTTTAACCCCCACTACTCTATGTTCTTAAGTAAGGAGAGACGAACACAATATAACACACATCTAGCTGGCTGCTTTGTATATACTGTACTGTGAGCTACTAGATTGAAACCAGAGTTAAACTGTTCTCTCTCTCTCTCTCTCTCTGCTCTCGCTCTCTCTGTTCTCTCTCTGCTCTCTCTCTCTCTCTCTCTCTCTCTCTCTCTCTCTCTCTCTCTATCCTCTCTATATACTCGCTTTTTCTCTCTATTTTTTTCTCTCTCTCCCTCCCTCGCTCTTTCTTTCTCCCTTTCCTACCAAATCTTCAGCTATTCTTATAACGTTAAAAAAATAAACTTTTTTTTTTTCTTGTTTCTTGTTCGTATATTTTTACACTCAAAACATACACTATATAACTTATGACATTACTTACATTATATATATATATATATATATATATATATATATATATATATATATATATATATATATATATATATATATATATATATATATATATATATATATATATATATATATATATATATATATATACATTAAATTGTCATTTTTTCATATTAAATTGGTTTTATTGTTAAATATATGTATGAAATTTCAGTTAAAAATCGTTATTTTTGCGCAGTTGATAAGTCGACTCCACTTGTGCTAAGCTTGCGACTGATTATTCAAGTTTCATATTTTGTACCATATTGTATTTTACGTATCGCTATATACAATATAAAATATGCAATTGCAATACACAGAGTTTATAAAATATGGAATGATTTTAAATATCTTCAAAAATTATACGTTCAATAGGGTGTATGTTCATGACGTCATATTTATTGCGCTTGGAGGCCATACTTGAGTAGTGAATAACATTGCTCAGCATAGGACAAACTTCACTTAAGTCAATTTTCTTTGGGAAATCTGTTAATTTTTTGTTCATGTTATTTTTCTCACATACTTGAGATACTAATTCAACACATTTACAACATCAATGCTCTCAAAAATATTGCATAGTGGTTTTAAACTGGCAAAATAATTTTTTGTCCTATGTCACCCATGTTATTGAGTTATCCAACATGGCGTTGACTTTAACATGAATGCATACACACTATAGTGTTTTACATATCGCTATATTATTATACTATATAAAATATGCAATTGCAATACACAGAGTTTATAAAATATGGAATGATTTTAAATCCGATCAAAAATTAAGCTTTTTTTTTATACGTTCAATAGGGTGTATGGGGATGACGTCATATTTAATGCGCTTCAAGGTTACATCGTGTTATTATTATTATGATAAATTATATATAATGTTTCGATGTTAGAATTCATAAGAATCTGATTTCTTAGCAGAGAGACGGTTTGAAAATTATGTGAATCCATTGCGGGTTCATAACATGAAAAACGTGCTTTACTTATCCACAGCATAGCACGTTCCTACGTTCTTTTTAATTTGTGGAAACACAAAATAACTTAGAAAAAATAAGGTCCTTATGATAAGGTCCTTATGACCCCGAGTCAACTGTACCTAACTTTTCATAATATTAGGACACCTGAAAAGAGTTAGGGAACCTGTTTGACCTTAGATGACCTTTAAATAACTTATATAAGCACCAAAATATGAAGTCAATAAAAAAAAAAAAAAAAATTCGGACCTTTCATTTTCATTTTCATTTTTTTTTTTTCATTTTTTTTTTTTTTTACATTTTTGTCTGTAACTCAAAAACCAAATAATGCACTTAAATTTCCAAAATATTTTTAAAAAGTTCAAAATTAAGGCTTTAATTTAATATATTAAACGTTTGAAAAAAATTAAATATTCTTAATTTTTACAGCATTTAAATGTTGTATACAAATGGCTTCAATTTCAACATGTTAAAATAAAACTGACAAAGTGTATGATTACATTTGAAAGATAACAGTAACAGCTACCTATGATAACAATTTTCAAAACTTGTGACCATCAGATAAGAGAGAAAATTTGAAATTAATATGGGCTCTTATGGGACTAAAACTTCAAAAAAATCATAATTTAAAATCTAGCATAGTGAAACACTATTTTTTAGTTTTTTTTTTTTTTTTTTTTTTTTTTTTACATTTTTTTTTTTTTTTTTTTTTTTTTACATTTTTGAAGATACCTAATCCTAATGTATCACTACAAAATTTCATATATTTTTTAGTCAAATCCCGCAGTAGCTGATTCTCGCTTTAAAGCTTTTTTTTTTAAAGCTTTTAAGGCAAATAATACGGTGCCACTTTTTTATAAGAATTATACGAGTGTTTATAATTGTATAGTATTTTTTATATATATATATATATATATATATATATATATATATATATATATATATATATATATATATATATATATATATATATATATATATATATATATATATATACTACACATACATATATATATATATATATATATATATATATATATATATATATATATATATATATATATATATATTATATATATATATATATATATATGTTTAAACTTCAAATGATATAGTTTTTCCTCACTACACATAGTGTAGATCAGAACTCCACGAGATGGCGATATTTGTATCAAAGTATAATATATAAATATTTGAAAATATTTATCTAGCACTATAACACCATCTGAGACGAATCATATAAATGCAAATAAAGTCAAACAGTTAAAAGGGACGACGGCGGCCGGAATCGAACCGACAACCTTTGGATTTGCGCTCCACTGCTCTGACCATTGAGCTACAGCGGCTTTTAAAGAGAGGCTGGTTTGTAAAAACAGGTGCCCTCAGGCAGCGAATAAGGCGACCGTTGTCGTCATAAGAATTGTGTAAATGCAAGTAAAGAATCAAGGTAGAATTGGACGCCGCTGTAGCTCAATGGTCAGAGCAGTGGAGCGCAAATCCAAAGGTTGTCGGTTCGATTCCGGCCGCCGTCGTCCCTTTTAACTGTTTGACTTTATTTGCATTTATATGATTCGTCTCAGATGGTGTTATAGTGCTAGATAAATATTTTCAAATATTTATATATTATACTTTGATATATATATATATATGTATGTGTAGTATATGTTATTAAATGTTGTAATAAAATAAAAGAATGATATTCCACTATGGTTATATAGCTTTTTATTAGACTGCATTTGTTTTATGATTATTTTACTTACTTTTGTAATGCACTATAATATAATATACTATATATTATAGTATACTATATATACTATGAAATTATAGTATATAAAGTACTGCACTTGAAATAATATAGTAATTTTACTGCATTTCCTCTATTGTGTGGAAATAACCCCAGACAGCAACCGATGGGGTAATACTCGTGTATTTACCAACTATACGGATATTTATGGTGTACACCACTTTTCCACGCATAATAGATGTATATTTAAGGTGTATAAGTAAACGTGTATTGCTACACCAAAATACAACGTGTATTATACGTCTAATTTTGGGATATCATAACACGTTTATTGGTATGCATCTTTTACACGTCGAATACACGTGTAATATTAAACGTCGATTATGCAGGTGAACAAGCGACGTTTATTCCACGTTTATTTGTACACCAGTTTTCCACGTTTACTTGTACACCAATATTATACATGTAATAGGCGTGGATCTGTCGACGTAGAATACACGCTGGCAGATAACCGTCTATTACACGTATATTTGTACACCATTTTTCCACGTTTACTTGTACACCAATAGTATACGTGTAATAAGCGTGGATCTGTCGACGTAGAATACACGCTGGCAGATAACCGTCTATTACACGTATATTTGTACACCATTTTTCCACGTTTACTTGTACACCAATAGTATACGTGTAATAAGCGTGGATCTGTCGACGTAGAATACACGCTGGCAGATAACCGTCTATTACACGTATATTTGTACACCATTTTTCCACGTTTACTTGTACACCAATAGTATACGTGTAATAAGCGTGGATCTGTCGACGTAGAATACACGCTGGCAGATAACCGTCTATTACACGTATATTTGTACACCATTTTTCCACGTTTACTTGTACACCAATAGTATACGTGTAATAAGCGTGGATCTGTCGACGTAGAATACACGCTGGCAGATAACCGTCTATTACACGTATATTTGTACACCATTTTTCCACGTTTACTTGTACACCAATAGTATACGTGTAATAAGCGTGGATCTGTCGACGTAGAATACACGCTGGCAGATAACCGTCTATTACACGTATATTTGTACACCATTTTTCCACGTTTACTTGTACACCAATAGTATACGTGTAATAAGCGTGGATCTGTCGACGTAGAATACACGCTGGCAGATAACCGTCTATTACACGTATATTTGTACACCATTTTTCCACGTTTACTTGTACACCAATATTATACATGTAATAAGCGTGGATCTGTCGACGTAGAATACACGCTGGCAGATAACCGTCTATTACACGTATATTTGTACACCATTTTTCCACGGTTACTTGTACACCAATATTATACATGTAATAAGCGTGGATCTGTCGACGTAGAATACGCGCTGGCAGATAATCGTCTATTACACGTGTATTTGTACACCAGTTTTCCACGTTTACGTGTACACTATCATTATGCGTGTAATAAGCGTCGATCTGTCGACGTAGAATACACGCTGCCAGATAATCGTCTATTACACGTGTATTTGTACACCAGATTTCCACGATTACGTGTACACTAATATTATACGTGTAATAGGCGTGGATCTGTTGACGTACTATACACCCACGGTTAGAAAATATAAAACGATTTATTTTGCAAGATAAATATTTATGATACATTTATGTCATTATAACTTTAATAATACTAAATAATTAAAGCAAATATTATTGCCTCATAATACTTATATGTATATGGTAGTGTATAAAAACTATTTATACATTGTATTTTATGATGTATACATATGAGAAAAAAAATTCTTAAAATGAGCTAGAATTATTATTATTACGTGTTTATTTTTATCCGTGCGATGCCAGATAATTGTAAAGTTTTATTTTAAATACATGCATGTGAATCAAAATAAAAAACTTGAAAAATTACAACATAATTAAGGAGACTTCTTGAACGTTTTATTTTTAAACGTGTTTTTTTCTCTTACATATTAAAGAAAAAGTGATTTAATAATGCGTGTAATAAAATATTTTATTTTAAATAAAACATACAAATAGTAGTTTAAGGACGAATAAATATTAAAAATGCAAAACGTTAAATTAACCAATATATAACATTTATTTATATTGCTTATTTATTTGATTATTTATTTATTTCATTAACTGATTAGTTAATCTTAATAGTTAGTTAATAGTTATTTAATAGTTAATTTTTAAATTTATTCAATATTCATTGATGTTATTATTTAAGCATACTAAAACAATAAAATTGCAATATTAAATATATTATCTGATATAATTATAATTTTAGTACAAGTGCAATTTTTATATAAGAAGGCTAACTTTCTCAGAAATGCCGAAATATTATAAGACAGATATGTGACACTTTTTTTACGCACGCCATTTGCATAAATATGTTTCATTCTTATTGTCCGCGGAGATTACAAATGTTTTCATATAAACGGCCGCGGAGGCTGAGTATGAGCCAAATTTTAGGTACAAAAAGAATTCAACTGTTTCAATCTTGCGCGCTTGAATTGCCGTACGTGCAGCTTTCAACGTGTAATAATCGTCTATTCCACTTGTATTTCTAATTATAAAATATACTAATGCTATATACGTGTAATATCGGTATAATATACGTGGAATACGCGAAAAATGATGAGTAGAATTTTGTCACTCAGAAGTAGTGGGAGTAATCTCGCGAACAAGTCACTACATGAATACCTCCTTCCAACCATCCTACCCTTACGGTACCTATACGCTGCTGCTTGCTGCCCCTGTGTCTTGCTTTTAGTGCGTTGGTGGACCACACGTATAGTAAAACGAGTGTGCTTCATTAAGTGTTCCATATTTATAAGAAAAAGAACTATCTATTCCTGTGCAAGTTTGCAGAAAAATTTAAGCTGATAAGGTAAGTGCCTCTTAAAATTTATATACTATTAGATATTTACTAATTTATTCACTAAAAAATGTGCTATAGAACTAATAATACCTATTTTATATATATGCATGTATGTATAAATATTTTACATTTTATTACGCCATACAAGTTAGTTAGAATTTCACATACTGGTTTCTTTAATCCAATAAAATAAAAAAATAAAAATATATATAATTATATATTTTTCAGAAAAGAATTATCTTTATATTAAGTTTCAAAATAAAAAGAATATATCACCCACGCGGCTATTTTTTCTAGCATAAATAATATTTAATCCTAGTATTATTTTAAAAAATTACTAAAGACATAAATACCCATTAAAAATTTTACACAATAAAACCCATTTTTAATAATTAACTTTTATATTTGTTCTGACAGAAAAAAGTTAGACCTAGGTCTAATTTGTAGTAAATGGCAACAATGCTTCTTTTTCGTGCCTCTATAGCTCTCTAGCACACCCACATGCGGAAAAAAACTATAATTATTCTGGGATAGTACAGTTTCGATCAAATGAATAGTTACCATTTAAACTCGATGTTTTTTACCGCGTTAAATTTTGTTCAATTTTGCAACCTTGTTTATGATTATTCATTGAACTCTATATTCTCCATCACATCTATATTCAAATTCATTGAGTCTATATATTGTAATAGTTGACAAAGACACCACAAGAAGTCACCTGTGATGCACTCAGGTAGACAATCCGGCGGGTAAATATTCTGCTTGCTTGCTCATTCTCTCTCTCTCTCTCTCTCTCTTCTAAGAAATGCATTTAATGTTTTTTTTATGTTTCAAAATAACTGCTGACTTACCGATTTGCCCGATTAAGAGATTAAAATTAAGATTTTTTTTTTTTTATCATTTATATCAATATGATTTGTAATGACAGCAATTTGGTAAGAAAATAGTTCGAAACTTGTTATCAAACAAATACTTGAAAGCATTTCTCACAAGAGAGAGAGAGAGAGAGAGAATGAGCAAGCAAGCAAGCAAAATATTTACCAGACGGATTGTCTACCTGAGTGCATCACAGGTGACTTCTTGTGGTGTCTTTGTCAACTATTACAATATATAGACTCAATGAATTTGAATATAGATGTGATTGAGAATATAGAGTTCAATGAATAATCATAAACAAGGTTGCAAAATTGAACAAAATTTAACGCGGTAAAAAACATCGAGTTTAAATGGTAACTATTCATTTGATCGAAACTGTACACAGTATTATTGCTAAACAACTGCAAACGTTTTGTTGTAATGCTTATATATTGTTCTATAGCATATATTTATGTTATACATAAGGATTTAGGTATTCTTTTATTTTTAATTTTTTTTTAAATTTATTTTCATATATATATATATATATATATATATATATATATATATATATATATATATATATATATGTGTGTGTGTGTGTGTGTGTGTATATAAATTTATATGTATATATAATAACCAACAAATAATTGCAGCCTTAGGTGTTTAACCTCAGGCGATGATTTGAAATCCAGAAATGGCAACAATGCTATTGCCACTCTGCCATTAGTGAGAAGAGAGATAGGGGAAAAATTAGAATTGAGGGGAAACATAACCTACCCTACACCTCTACCTTGTTACCTTCAAAATAAACAGCATTGTACTTGTTGTCAAGTCAAAATTTTGACATGCAGTTATCTTTCATGACTTCTACTCCCTCTCTCTCTCTCTCTCTCTCTCTCTTTCGCAAATACACACTTTCTCTCTCTTTTATTTCTGTATGTATTTAGTTTGAAATTATTAATGTCTCTAATTTCATTCTTCGAATTTAAAAAATTGCATTTAATATACTCTAAAACTAAATAGTAATTTAATACAGCATATGTTTTTAATTAATTTTGAAAAATAATGGCAATAAAATATAAAGATTTTTTTTGTTGTTGTTGAAAAAGCGATGGACTTATTTAAATATTATTCAATAAAATATACCAAAACTTTTAATATAATATATAACTATAGATATTATAATAAAAAACAAAAATTTACAAAATTTAAAATTAACCTAATAATTTTAAAGCATGAAGTACATTGAAAAATATTTATAAATAGAGACCGGATTTAAAGTTTTCAACATTTTTTCTGTCATATTTAGGTCACTTTTAATGAAAAATGAGTGCGAATTGCGCAATTTTAAGTCGTTTAAAGACGTAGAACACCTTGAACAAAAAAGTTGCCTAATATCCTAACATACCCAAATATCAACATTATTTTGGTCGGAGTCATTGATTTCTAATTTATTTTCCATTTACAAAGTGTCAGTTGCGGGTTTACTACGTCACAGCTCGCCTGTTTCCGCGCGCGTGGACCAGGCGAGCTGTGACGTAGTAAACCCGCAACTGACATTTTGTAAGTGGAAAATAAATTAGAAATTAATGACTCCGGCCAAAATAATGTTGATATTTGGGTATGTTAGGATATTAGGCAAGTTTTTTGTTCAAGGTGTTCTACGCCTTTAATACCCATTTATTTTCAACATTTTCAACATTTTTAATGTTTTTGCAACATTTTTCAACATTTTTGCATAAAATTGCATCAAAAAAAAAAAAAAAAAAAAAAAAAAAAAAAAAAAAAAAAAAAAAAAAAAAAAAAAAAAAAAAAAAAAAACGAAATCGAAATCGAAAACGAAAACATCAAAATTTAAGGGTGAAATTTTAAATTACTACATAACTTAGCTTAACATTGGAATAAGTTGGTGCCATTAAAATTTGATTTTTTTTTTGTATGGTTGCTAAAATTTCAGTAAAAATAAATGTTAAAAATACATTAAATAATAATAATTACATGACTTGTAGAAATCCAGGTTTTAAGATATTTTTCTATATCTACTAAAATTTTCAGTTTACAATATTTTTCAACGTTTAGATCAAAAGTCCAAATCTCTCAAATTCAAATTTTTATCTTAAAGATTTTCGTTGTTATTCAATGTATAACAACTACCGAAAATACTACTGAATATTTTCAGAGCTCATCGTAGTTGTCAGATGAGGGATTTTTTTTTTAATTACCATATAGGGTATCATGAGTTTAATTTTTTTTATATTCACTCTGTTTTTAATTTTGAGTTAACATTATTACATGCGACGTCATCAAAAAAAAGAAAAATAATCTAAAAAAATAATGAAATAATTGGCTTATTAAAATCTCAAAATTTCGTAATTCAAAATATTTAATGCTCTTCCCCCCCCCCCTATATTTTGTATTAATTTTACGATTTCATTAATTAAACTATTAAAATTGTTGTTTGTTAGCTTTTGTCATGCGTTGTCCTATATGGTAAAAAAAAAAGTACATAAACTTTGATTTTAGTTCAAATTTTTTGTTTCACCGTATAGGACAACGCATGACAAAAGCTAACAAACAACAATTTTAATTGTTTTATTAATGAAATCGTAGAATAACATTAATACAAAATATAGGGGGGGGGGGGTAAGAGCATTAAATATTTTGAAATACGAAATTTTGAGATTTTAATAAGCCAATTATTATTTTTTTTTCTTTTTTTTTTGATGACGTCGCATATAATAATGTTAACTCAAAATTAAAAACAGAGTGAATATAAAAAAAAGTTAAAATAAAATAAACTCATGATACCCTATATGGTAATTTAAAAAATAATCCCTCATCTGACAGCTACGATGAGCTCTGAAAATATTCAGTAGTATTTTCGGTAGTTGTTATACAGTACATTGAATAACAACGAAAATCTATGGGATAAAAATTTGAATTTGAGAGATATGGACTTTTTATCTAAACATTGAAAAATATTTTAAACTGAAAATTTTAGTAGATATAGAAAAATATCTTAAAACCTGGATTTCTACAAGTCAATTATTATTTTTTAATGTATTTTTAACATTTATTTTTTCTGAAATTTTAGCAACCATAAAAAAAACTTGTAAAAGTTTGTGTAATCATTGCGGAAGCATAAATAAACAATTTTTGTGCTATTTTATAATTTTCAACATTTTCAACATTTTTCAACATTTTTTCCAAAAAGTCAACATTTTTCAACATTTTGCCAAAATTTTTGGCTTAAAAAATCACCTTTTTTTGTGACATTTTTGTCAAAAAAATCAACATTAAATCCGGTCTCTATTTATAAATAACGTAAAAATTTTATTTTGGCGTTAGTTTTGAATTCTTGATATTTTTTTATACTAAAGAACAAGTAAGTACCAAATTATTTATCAAATATCAGTACAGCATATAGGGTGCATCCGCCTATCACCATATTCATTGCGCTTGGAGGCCATACTAGAGTAGTCAATAACATTGCTTAGCATAGGACAAACTTTTTTGACTGTTTTCTTTGTGAAATCCTTTTCATTTTCTCTTTTCTCATTCTCTCTTTCTCACTCTCTCTCTCTTTCTTTTTTTTGTTATTATTATTATTTCCACATATTTAAGATAACAATTCAATCAATAAATAATATCAATTCTTTTATAAATTATTGATTAGTGTTAGTAAAATGCCAAAATGAGTTATTTATCTATGCTGCTCTAGCTCATGTTATTGAGTAATTTAACATAGCTTCTATTTTATCATGATTGCTTTGCCCCTTTATTATATTTAAATTTTAAATTTTTGTTTACAGGTTATAAATAATAAATATCAACTATAAAAAGTAATTTTTTTTAATTTGGTGAATATTTTAAATAAAAATGCCAAAAGACAAACAAAAAAAACCATTACATCAATTATCTGCAAAACAAAAGTGGCGAAGAGTAAAAAATAGTTTAAATAATTCTAATAAAAGAACAGAAACGTGTGCAGTTCTAAGGCAGCAATGCAACGTTGTTACTGAAGATGTATTTTTTGATTGTTTTTCGGAATTACACGCAAATGAAATTCCGATTGCAGAACATAATAAAAAAAATAATTTGACATCCAAAAAAAAGCAACACATCGAAAACAATTCACCATTTCTTATGCATGAAAGCGTTCTCTCAATTATTAAAAATTATGATAGCGATAATATAAGTGTAATTTCAGACGAATCAGACGTCGAATTTTATGATTCAGAATTTCATGCAGAAATAGAAAACAATGAATTCCAGGATTGGTTAGCTGACTGGATCGTAACCGAAAATATACCCCATAATAAATGTAATAAGCTACTTAAAAAATTAAAAGAGCATAATTGCTTTAGTTTTCTGCCCTCAGATACCAGAACATTATTAAAAACTCCAAGTCAAGTAAATTGCAAAAGCATAGGAGAAGGACTTTATTGTCATGTAGGTATAGCAACAGCGTTAATTAAGTTACTTGATACAATATCTGAATTATCACAATTAAGTATTATAAATTTGCAAATTAATATAGATGGTATTCCTTTAGCAAAAAGTTCAGGTAGAAAGTTCTGGCACATTTTAGCAGCAATTGAAAATAAAAACAATATTCCTCCCTTTGTTATTGGTATTTATCATGGTACTGAGAAACCTTCTTCGTGTGCCGAATATTTGCAAGATTTTATAAGTGAATTGAAATATCTCGATCTTAATGGACTTGTACATTGCGGCAAAACTTATAAAGTACAAATAAGCTCATTTATATGCGATGCACCTGCTCGAGCCTATTTGCAGCAAATTAAAGGTCATACTGGATATTATGGATGCAATAAATGTAAACAAAAAGGTTTTTACGATGAAAACAGAATAATATTCTCCGACGAAAGTGGAGATTTACGAACGAATGAGGAATTTTTAAATAAGTCTCAGCCAGAGCATCACTTACAAAATGATTCGCCGCTAATCGAAATACCTCGTGTTTGCGAAAATATTGTTTCCTCATTTCCCTATGAATATCTACATTTAGTATGTCTCGGAGTAATGCGCAAAATACTCCTAAACTTTATGCGAGGTTCATATTCAGTGAGACTTGGCGCACATAACGTAAATAAAATATCACAAAAATTACTTTCTATTCGCGCTTATATTCCGGATGAATTTCAAAGAAAACCGCGTTCGTTAGATGAATTATTGAGATTTAAAGCAACAGAATTTAGACAAATTTTACTATACACGGGCCCATTTATTTTTAGTAATATTTGTAAACGCAATGTATACAATAATTTCTTAGTTTTTCACTATGCTATGCGAATTTTGTCATCTGAAAAATATGTATCTGAAATGCTGGAATACGCTAGTGAACTGTTAAAAAATTTTGTTAAAATTTTTAAAGTATTATATGGTCGTAAAAACGTATCTTACAATGTTCACGGTCTATTACATTTATGTAATGACGTTAAAAACTTTGGACCAGTTGATAATTTTAGTGCATTTAAGTTTGAAAATTATTTACAAACACTTAAGAAAATGCTCCGAAAACACGAAAAACCAACACAACAAGTAATAAAAAGGCTCTATGAACAGTATAATGTTGCATTATTGCGCATATCTCACACAAAAAATTCTCAATTCAAAAATATTCCATGCAATTCTAAAAATTTAAAGTTGCCATTTGATTGTACCGACCCCCAAAAATCTATCTCTTTACCATGTGGAATTATTTCAACTAAATCAGGAAACAATTGCATCGTTTTGAAAACTGGAGATATTGTAGTAGTTTTCTATATAGGCAGAAAAAATTATCAATTTGTTATTATTGGCAAAAAGTTCACCAAATTACAAAATTTTTACAATCATCCTGAGTCTTCAATGGATGTTGGTATATACCATGCTAGTTATCTATCAAATCTACTTATTTGGCCAGCAAGTGACGTCATACGCAAGGCATTAAAAATTCCACTTCCAAGTGATATAGATGATGATCGTTCATATATTGCTGAAATATTACATTCCTAGAGCATAAAAAACAGAATATATTTTTCTTGCTATTTTTATTAAATATAAGGTATAAGGGTAGGTTTGCATCGTTTAAAAAATAATTATACAAACACGTTGCTGTATATAAATTATATAATACAACCATACATTTAAATGCAATCTATTAATATATACTTTATGTAATTAAGGAAAATACAACAATTTATTATTACATATTACCGTTGTTTGAAACGAAATATATATATTTTTATTTTCGAACTATTTTAAAAAGTATAAATTAAATTTACGATTCTGATATATTAGGCTAAAAGTTGATAGGAGCTTTCTCAAGCAATTGCTTTTTCCAATATTTATTATTTCATTTTCTATAACATAAGAATTTAAATTTGTGATATTGGATAATTTTATTTATTATTACATAAATATTAATTGAAAATTGTTAAATTTCAGAAGTTTAGCGTTAAAATTGCAAATTGTAAAACCAGGCGCTAAAATTACAAACTCATATATACTCAAATAATTTTTTAAAAATAAAATGAAATACTAGTAGACTTATATTACGGGATTTAAGCCAAAGGAAATAATTTTTTTTTTAAATTATCATTTCTATTATTGCAACTATTTAAAATAAAAAATTATATATTTCATATTCAGACAAAATATATAAAGTAATATTGTATGTTGTAAGTGTTTATTGTTTATATTTGTTAATTTCTTGTTAATGATTTAATTTTATTAAGTCAATAATTTTAATTTTTGTTTTCATTTTTAGTTACAGTTTCCTTTCATTTATCATGGCGTATTGCAATGCAGAATTTATGAAGAAGTGCAAAGGTGGTCAATGGAGATCAGACGGTATCTTAGCCATTCCAGTATCATGGCTACTGAGTAAATGTGATGGGGTATATGATCATTGCTGGTACCCAAAAAGATGTAATGATGGTCCTGAGTTGGCAAGGAAAAATGTTCAACCAGATTCGTCTTCATTTACTGCATTAAAAATTAGAGAAATGAAGGACTTTCCAAAATTTGGTGGGTAAAAAACTAATTTTTATTAATATTTATATATATATATATATATATATATATATATATATATATATATATATATATATATATATATATAAATTATAATATTGTATATTTTTTTACTTAGACACTTACGTTGAAGCTGATAAAGCGATTTCGGAGGATGAGAATACCTCACCGAAAAAGGACAGTTTAAAAAGCAAAACTACAGCACCAAAAAGATCATCTGCAAGTGAGCTTAACTTGCAGGAAAAGGACTCAAGTGGTAGTGAAACCGAGCTCGAGGATAATCTTCAGCATCCTCCTAAACGGATGGCAATGGCACAGTCAGCTGATGTTGACCAAAGCAGCAGCTTAGGTAAGTGTAAAAATGCAAATTTTATCTAATTTTACATCCTAAAAATTATTTTGCCATTATAATTTATTATACTTTTGTACTTTTTAGAAATTGTTTATGTGTGTGCATATTATATATATAATATATATATATATATAAATATATATATAAATATATATATATATATATATATATATATATATATATATATATATATATATATATTTATATATATATATATATACAATATTATATATATATATATATATATATATATATATATATATATATATATATATATATATATATATTCCAATTTAAATGTATAATTATAAAATGAAAAAAAAAATTGAACAAAGGAAGAATATGTTTTTGTTTTTTTCTATTTCATTAAATAATTTTTTATTACGTAAGAAATCGAGAAAAAGACTTTTACTAGTTTAAAATACTTCGCAATATTTTTGAGAGCATTGATGTTTTTAACAAGTTGAATTAGTATCTCAAGTATGTGAGAAAAATAATAATAAAACAGCTAATTTTCCCAAGAAAATAGCCAAAAACTAGGTTTGTTCTATAGGGTGTATGCGGATGACGTCATATTTAATGCGCTTGGAGGCCATACTGAAGTAGTGAATAACATTGCTCAGCATAGGACAAACTTCAAGCCAATTTTATTTGGGAAATCTGTTAATTTTTTGTTTATGTTATTTTTCTCACATACTTGAGGTACTAATTCAACATATTTACAACATCAATGCTCTCAAAAATATTGTATAGTGTTTTTAAACTGGCAAAATGTGTTATTTTCCTATGTCACCCATGTTATTGAGTTATCCAACATGGCGTCGACTTTAACATGAATGCATACACTTTATACTGAGAAATGCTATTTTTTGCTTAAGAAGAGCATCGAAAAGCACTCAGAATGACGTCATGCGTACACACCCTATAAACAAAATATATATTTTTAATTAAATAAAAGCTACATTTTCTATTTCTTCGTTGGAAAGTTTTAAAATCACGATTTTGCTATAAATTTTTGTGTTTATAACACTCGTACATAAGTAACTTATTAAATATATAAAAGTAAATAATAATAAACGTAATAATGAAATTTGAAATATGAAAAAACTTTTCGGAAAAAAACATTTTCAAAAATTTTATTGTTAAAATAAAAATAATAATAATAGTGAAAAAAAAAATAAAAAAAATAATAATAATAATAATATATGGTCTGGTTAGCAAGGACTGGCAAGAGAAAAGTTAAACCTCGAGCACAGGCATTTACGTGTCATGCAGAAAGCTGCAGTTCTTGGCACAGCTAACATCGTGCGCAAAGTGCTTAGTTTGTGACCCCTCTATATAACATCTGCAGTTTCTGACATAATTGGTACTGGATTATTCTCACCTTCACCTTGAATCAAGTAGGATTCTGGTGTTAGTGTTACACAAGAAGAAAGAAAAGAACTAATAATAATAATAACAAAAAATCTATTACAACAGTAAAAGATATGAAATTAAATTAAAAGTGACAAATTCAACTTTGATGACTTGTGTAATTAATTCATATTTAAATACTAAAAGCACTTAACATATAAAAAGCAAAACTTTGAAAGTAAAGACAGATAGAAAGAGGGGTTAGAAAATTAAGTGAGATAAATGCTATTAATATATACAACAAAATTAAAAATGTGCAAAAAAAAAACATAAAAATAAAAAAGTATAAACACGTAAAACAAATAAAAAAAAAAAAAAACTTAGTAAATTGGCATCAATACAATTTACGTTTTTGTTTTTTTTTTCTACATTTGAAAAGTGATTTATTTGAGAGCAGAAAAGTGATTACTAATTTGAAACTATTGCCAACATTGTAACATGAACGCTAGCAATATGTGTGTATTATACATATATATATATATATATATATATATATATATATATATATATATATATATATATATATATAATATATATATATATATAATATATATATATATATATATATATATATATATATATATATATATATATATATATATATATATATATATATATATATATATATATATATAATATATATAATATATAATATATATAATAATATAATATATATATATATATATATATATATATATATATATATATATATATATATATATATATATATATATATATATATATATATATATATAATTCAATCTGCTATGTTCACTTTTTGGTGCTATAATATTAAATTAATAAAAACTTCTTTGAAATTTATTTAATAAAATTAACGTTGACAATTTTTTCTTCGCCAAACCCAGTTGTTATTTTGTTATAACTCATATAATATAAATGTCTAAACATATTGTGACATTTAAACTCTGTTTTAGAGTCTAAATAATGTTGAATGCAGTCAAATACATATATTAATTTAAAGAGAAAATCTAATTTTAAACATCATTATTTTGCAATATCCAGGTCCTATAATATCCAGTATTTTGTAATACGGAAAATTTCTAAAAAATAAAAAATGACAGAAAATAGGGCGTTAACGAAATTTGTCCTATGCTGAGCAAAGTTATACATTACTCAAGTATGGCCTCCAAGCGCAATAAATATGACGTCATCCACATGAATTCTATTTATTACTATGGTATATGGCGTCGAAGCGCATTTCTAAACTTTTGACGCTCGAAATCAGTGTAGTTTACTATTTTTCTTTATTTATTTTTTCATTCATTCATTCATTCATTCATTCATTCATTCATTCATTCATTCATTCATTCATTCATTCATTCATTCATTCATTCATTCATTCATTCATTCATTCAATTATTCATTCATTCATTCATTCATTCATTCATTCATTCATTCATTCATTCATTCATTCATTCATTCATTCATTCATTCATTCATTCATTCATTCATTCATTCATTCATTCAATTATTCATTCATTCATTCATTCATTCATTCATTCATTCATTCATTCATTCATTCATTCATTCATTCATTCATTCATTCATTCATTCATTCATTCATTCATTCATTCATTCATTCATTCAATCATTCATTCATTCATTCACTCATTCATTTACTCATTTATTCATTATTTCATGATTTCTTATTTTATTTTTCCTTTCTTTTCTCATATAGTCCAGATTTTGCTCAGCACTTACAAAAGATTGGATAATGAAGACAGTTTTAAATTTAAATATTTTAACAGTTATAAAAAAAAGCAATGAAATAAAGATTTAATAATATTATTCAGTTTTAGAAAGCAGTTACGAGTAATTAAATATGCACAAATTTAAAATTTTACTTGTTACACGCATATAGGGCCAAAAATAAACTGAATCAAATTTTTTAATAATTTTTGTATACCACTAAGTAACATTTTAAAGCCATAGACCACATAAAACAACACGTGCTTTTTAATGAATAAATACAAAATGGGATCTTCAAAACTGATGACAATTTTTACCAGAATGTTGATGTAGCCTCACGAGAGAGCGTGAAAAAACTGTAAAGTATGCAATTTGCGTGAAAATTCATGTTTATGACGTCAGAAACTTGCAAAAATTAGTATGAAAATGTTGTGCGGGTTGCATAAACCGAAATTTCTGATCACTGCTACGGAGCTACAGTTGGGTTTGAGACAAACTAAAGTTATTTATGTACATCAAGTGTTTTGTGATATAAATGCTTATGTGTTTCTCTGGTCAAGTCCTTTAAGTCGTGAAATCAGGTACTGCTGGATTTGAATAAAAAATTGCAAAGACAGAAAATTCTGAAATTTTGTACAGTGATACATTAGGATATGGTATCTTCAAAAATAAAAAAAAAACAAATGAGGGGTCACCATGCTAGATTTTAATTATGATTTTTTTGGATTTTAGTCCCATAAGAGCCCATGTTAATTTCCCTCTTATCTGACTGTGAAAATGTTATCATAGGTAGCTGTTACTGTTAACTTTCAAATGGCATCAAAAAATTTGTCAGTTTTATTTTTAAATTTTGAGATACAAGCCATCTATATACAACATTTAATATCACACCTATAGAGCGTTTGCACTCACATTTAAGAGCCGCCATCTTGGTGGTCAGGAATACATAGGCCAGCATAGGAAAAACATCATTTTTATATTTTTAATATCAAAAGAAGCTTCCAAGCTCAATCAAAGCCTTATTTGTAGCTCCTAATAAGCTACAAGAATATCACAAAAATTTAAAATAAACTATTTTTATGTTAAAAATTAGTAGAAATGATGTTTGCCCTATGCTGGACAACGTATTAGGCACCACAAACATGGCGGCAAAGCGCAAGGATGTGCAAGGGGTCTATATATTAAAAAAAGAAGAAGTAAAATAAGCGTATGGTTAGAAGACTGCTTTAGTTTCCTTCCTTGAGAATAGAGATAGGCAAAGCAACATGCATTAGAAGAATGCAACAATTTTTTGTGTTCTTTAAACCAAGTCACGATTTTGTGTTGAAATAGCAGGCAAAGGTATGAATGGCAATGATAGGAGAGCGCTGCGTATTGTGGCTTTTGTTTGAGAGAGAGAGAGAGAGAGAGTTAGAGAGAGAGTGAGAGAGAGAGAGAGAGAGAGAGAGAGAGAGAGAGAGAGAGAGAGAGAGAGAGAGAGAGAGAGAGAGAGAGAGAGAGAGAGTAGAGTGGACAATAGAGTGGAATTCTACTGCAGTGGATATAGCAAAAATAACAACCAACAAAAAAACAGTTCCAACCCCATTTCTCTCTCTCTCTCTCTCTCTCTCTCTCTCTCTCTCTCTCTCTCTCTCTCTCTCTCTCTCTCTCTCTCTCTCTCGCTATATCTTTACGCTATTATACATACACTACGAATTCAAAGCAGTAGAGACTAAAGGGTGTATGCGGATGACGTCATATTTATTGCGCTTGGAGGCCATACTGGAGTAGTGCATAACATTGCTCAGCATAGGACAAACTTTATTTAAGCCAATTTTCTTTAGGAAATCTGTTAATTTTTTGATCATGTTATTTTTCTTAAACATTTATTAAATTAAACATTATTATTATTTATTTATTAAACATTATTATTCTTTGCTTAGAGTTTGTAACAAGCCGCAATAAGCCCTGACTTTAGTTATCAGCTTTCTTAAACTGGCCTGTATGAATTTTAACCTATGAATGATATAGTATGCAAAGCTGGACCTATTCACGGCGAGTACACCTAGCCTGAGCCTTACCTGGCTGCTATATAGCTAAATTCCTATATAACTTATGGTGCGGGGAGACGTCTAATGTCTACCCGGTCTGACTCAAGCTATCTAATACGAACCTCTGGGTTCAATGTTGGTCTAGGGAAGTTTTTAATGATGAAATAAAATAATAAATTATTTTATTGGCCGAAAAAAAGTTTTATTATTGTTTAGAAAATATTAAAAAGTTACAATCTGGTTACATATACTCCAGTTATTCATATATTAACCAAGGAGGCTTGCAATTTTATTATATTACATGACTCAAAATTTGGAAAAAAATAAACTACAATTTATGTTTATTTTATATTATTATTTAATGCTATATTTATGCGAAATCTCGCCTATAAACTATATAGGCACTTATAATATTTGCACTTAATCAATTGTAATTATCTTCAGTCTTGTCTTAAGTCAGTGACAATATCAGTACCGATTAATAAAAATTACTATCTTTTATTATGAAAATTTTAAAATACTATTGTTAGATTTAAAATTATGATATAAAATTAAAATGTTAATTTTAAAGACAAGCGGGATCAATTTTTACACTTAAACTGTTTATTACTGAATGACAAAACTATCTGTATATATTTTATTCTGAATATTGAATTTACTATATAAAAATGGAAACTAATAATGGCTTAAAAGCAAATAACCCACGTGATATTAGCAAGTCCCCACTAATATACCTACAAATTTAGCGTTCTTTCGCAACTGCTCTTCGAGCTGTTTGTCCGACCGCTAAATGACCTATGCCGTTAACTTCCGCGATGCGCAAAGCATCTGTCCGCCAACAGCGTGATTTATATCTATTGATTTTCCCTGAATTCCGCGTACTTTCGCAACTGCTCTTTGAACTGTTTGTCCGTCCACAGAATGTCCTACGTCGTTAACTTCCGCGATGCGCAAAGCATCTGTCCGCCAACAACGTGACCCCCAATAGCTAATGATTTTACTCCCTAAATTCCGCGTTCTTTCGCAACTGCTCTTCGAGCTGTTTGTCCGACCACAGAATGTCCTACGTCGTTAACTTCCGCGATGCGCAAAGCATCTGTCCGCCAACAACGTGACCCCCAATAGCTAATGATTTTATTCCCTAAATTCCGCGTTCTTTCGCAACTGCTCTTCGAGCTGTTTGTCCGACCACAGA
>OX439135.1:27213586-27276086 GCA_949318235.1 Ecdyonurus torrentis
ACTCTACAAAAAAAAAAAAGTGTGCATTACTTTAGTTAAGTATCCTAACATATTTAAAGCAATAGACCAGAGAAAAACATAATCATTTATATCACAAAACACTTGATGTAAATAAATAACTTTAGTTTGGTCTCAAAACCCAACTATAGCCCCGTAGCAGTGATCAGAAAATTCAATTTACGCAACCCGCACAACATTTTCATACTAGTTTTTGCATGTTTCTGACGTCATAAACATGAATAGTCACGCAAATTGCATATTTTACAGTAATTTCACGCTCTCGCGCGTGAAACCGGGCGAGCTGTGACGTCAGTGACCGGGCAGTGGCATTTTGTGAATGGAAAATAAATTAGAAATCAATGACTCCGGCTTTAAGTATTGTGTAATCAACGGTTATGACGTCACTAAACGTTGAAATGTCAACAATGAAAACGTTAGTGACGTCACAAGCGTTGAGATTAAACAGAAAAATCTTAGATTTGTAACGGCCAAGTTTAACGTTTATTCCATTGTGATTCTAACGCTTGTGACGTCATTTACGTTTTTATCGTTAGATTATCAACGTTTAGTGACGTCATAACCGTTGATTACACAATACTTAAAGCCTTGCAAAAACTGTGGACAAGATTTTGAACGATTATTTTTTAGAGTGTATGTGTCAATAATTAGGGCAATCGTATCTATATTGACATTTGAATAACCTAAACTAAATGCATTTCATTGAGCTAGCAATGTTGGATGAAAGATAGGCAAAAAGGATTTTAGATTTTTAAAATAAATTGCATTATACTTTGTTTGCTGGGCATTTGTTTCGCTGCAATATGGCGTCTAGGCGCATTTATGAACTTTTTATAGCAGACACTGTATTACTGGTTCTCTCTCTCTCTCTCTCTCTCTATGTCTGTCTGTGTGTTTCTCTCTTTCTCTCTCTCTGTCTCTGTGTCTGTCTCTCCGTCTCTCTCTCTCTCTCTCTCTGTCTCTCTCGCTCTGTCTCTCTCGCTCTCGCTCTCTCTCTCCTCTCTCCCTCTCCCCTCTCTCTCTCTCTCTCTCTCTCTCTCTCTCTCTCTCTCTCTCTCTCTCTCTCTCTCTCCCTCTCTCTCCCTCCCTCCCAACCTAATGACGATGTTTATTTGCAACAACAGACAAAGTCCCCCAGTATAAAATTCGCTGCATAAAAAAGAAATATTTCTTATAACGCGTCTTTTTTATTGATTTGACAAAATACATTTGTGTGGTAAGTTTTTATATTTCCTCTAAGAGCTTGTTATGATTTTATTTATTAATGTATTTTTGCTTCTCTATATAATCAATAACATTTTATATTATGTCATCTGCTTTATACTTTTTTACCCATACCAATGACGTATCAGTTTTTACTACGCGCTCTAATACGCATTAATCAGGCAAAATTACAGGCGGGCATTTTAAATCTCTTGTCAAGTTATTTTTTAACATTTAGAATACTAGATTGATAATTACCATACCTTATTATCCATGAATTAGACACCATCACGTTGATTTTGTATTTATTTTGACTGTTATTTCACATATCTGACGTCACAATGTACCACCACCAATCACAGTCACCGCTCTGGTCACGTGATAAATTTAAGCCCCTCCCTCAATTTGTTTACCCCTATCACGACCCCATCTGTACATTGTGACGTCAGATACGTGAAATAACAGTCAAAATAAATACAAAATCAACGTGTTGGTGTCTAATTCATGGATAATAAGGTATGCTAATTATCAGTCTAGTATTCTAAATGTTAAAAAAGTAAGTGGACAAGGACATTAAAATAAGACATTTTAGAATTTTCAAAAAAAAAAATAATAATAATAATAATAATAAGTTGAATGAAAAATAAAGGATATTATTAATAAACTAAATTAAAAGTTTTTATTTCATATATATGGAGCAAATGTGTTTTAAAAATTCAGGCCAAAGTCCCCCCTGGTGGGTCCAAATCAACCCCACATAATGGTACTACTTTACTCTAGGGTCCAAATCAACCCCACATAATGGTACTACTTTACTCTAGGGTAAAAATCAACCCCACATAATGGTACTACTTTACTCTAGGGTCCAAATCAACCCCACATAATGGTACTATTTTACTCTAGGGTCCAAATCAACCCCACATAATGGTACTACTTTACTCTAGGGTCCAAATCAACCCCACATAATGGTACTATTTTACTCTAGGGTCCAAATCAACCCCACATAATGGTACTACTTTACTCTACGGTCCAAATCAACCCCACATAATGGTACTACTTTACTCTAGGGTCCAAATCAACCCCACATAATGGTACTACTTTATTCTAGGGTCCAAATCAACCCCACATAATGGTACTATTTTACTCTAGGGTCCAAATCAACCCCACATAATGGTACTACTTTACTCTACGGTCCAAATCAACCCCACATAATGGTACTACTTTACTCTAGGGTCCAAATCAACCCCACATAATGGTACTACTTTATTCTAGGGTCCAAATCAACCCCACATAATGGTACTATTTTACTCTAGGGTCCAAATCAACCCCACATATAATGGTACTACTTAACTCTATAATCAAAAATACAAATTCTACATAATTATACACTAAAAAATGCACGTAAAAAAGCTTGTACTATCATTTCAATAAAAAATAAAATTGTATTGGCTTATATGGCCATTCAAAGCAATCAGGTGGAGATTTTATTTGACACAAAACTACATTTAAATACATGTTATTCCCATATGCCAATAGAATTTCATTTTTTATTGAAAAGTTTGTCCACATTTTTGCAATGCTTTAAGTATTGTGTAATCAACGGTTATGACATCACCAACGTTGAAATGTCAACAATAAAAACGTTAGTGACGTCACAAGTGTTGGAATTAAACAGAAAAATCATAGATTTGTAACGGCCAATTTTAACCGTTTTTCCCTTGTGACTCTAACGCTTGTGACGTCATTTATGTTTTTATCGTTAGATTGTCAACGTTTAGTGACGTCATAACCGTTGATTACACAATACTTTAAGCATTGCAAAACTGTGGACAAGATTTTTAACGATTATTTTAGTTAATAAACTATTATGCTGATACCTTAACCACAACTATTTTGTTACGAAAGCAGTTTTAAGAAGCTGGTCAACATTTAAATATTTTAGCGCTATGTTCAATATGGGAAAGTTTATATAAATAAATAAATAAATAAATAAATAAACGTCTTTATTAATGGCGAGGATAGGACATAAATGTCCTTTCTTACTCCTGACCATTTAAAAAGCAAATTAAATTAATAATAATGGCAATAAAAACAGTTTAATATGGCTTTCAAAGCGTATAGAACATGTAAAAAAAAAAACATGTCTAATATCCAAAAATAAATGAAAATCAACGTTGATTTGGCCACAGTCATTGATTTCTTATTGAACATTCAAAAAAGACACATGCAATTTTATGAAGTCACCGCTTTTTTGTTTTACGCACGCATGGAGCAGGCGAGTTGTGACGTCATTGACCGCTCACGTCATTTTGAGAATGTAAAATAAATTTGAAATCAATGGCTGTGGCCAAATCTACGTTGATTTTTAGCTGTTAGGATATAAAACATGTTTTTTTTTCAACATGTTAAAAGTTATCTACTATAGGGTGTATGCAGATGACGTCATATTTAACACGTTTGGAGGCCATACTGGAGTAGTGAATAACATTGCTCAGCATAGGACAAACTTCATGTAAGCCCATTTTATTTAGAAAATATGTGAATTTTTTGTTCTTTGTTATTTTTCTTACATATACTTGAGATACTAATTCAACATATTTACAGCATCAATGCTCTCAAAAATATTGCATTAACTAGCAAAATGAACTATTTTCCTACGCCTCCCATGTTGTTGAGTTATCCAACATAGCGTTGACATTAACATACACCCTATAGGGTGATTGCATTCATGTTAAAGTCAACGCCATATTGGATAACTCAATAACATGGGTGACATAGGAAAATAACTCATTTTGCTAGTTTAAAAACACTATGTAATATTTTTAAGAGCATTGATGTTGTAAATATGTTGAATTAGTATCTCAAGTATGTGAGAAAAATAACACATAACAAAAAATTACCTGATTTCCCAAAGAAAATTGGCTTAAATGAAGTTTGTCCTATGCTGAGCAATGTTATTCACTACTCCAGTATGGCCTCCAAGCGCAATAAATATGACGTCATCCGCATACATCCTAAAATCTAAATAAAAGACTAGAACAAAATTTAAAAGAGACACACACCGTAATATTCCATTTTATAAAAAGTTTGAATACAAGTTGGAGAAGATGCTCTGGGTCGAATAGAAGTTCGTCGTGGTATTAGGAACCGTCCTGCTAAATTAGACCTTATAGTTTGGGGTGTGTGTGAGTTAGGGCCAGTTATCAGGCCCCCATGTAGCAGCAAAGTGTGTGTGTCCACGTCGGTCACTAGGGCATGCAATTCATACAATATTAGAATTATTGGAGTTTAATATTGCAAAATTATGTTCAGTGATAAACTGACAGCTCAACAATACTAACAAAGTGCTAGCAGACGACTTTGTGTTCCTGTCTACATTTAACATGCTTTCTTATGGAGCAATGCAGCAGCTACAGTCAACCGGGGTGAAATGTAAACTCCAATCATGTGCAAGCTTTCACGTTTCCCTATCTCGCTAGACACAGAGCACTATGAAAGCAGCTCTGTGATTGGCTTTCAATTTCACCCCGCACTTTTAAATTCACCCCAGTTGACTGTATAGCTTAAATTAAAACCATTTCTTAGAGCCGAAATTTTTACTGTAGCTTTTCAAAGCTTTTGTTTACCTAAATTTTAATACATTTGGAAATAATTTATATTTTCACCTAATTGACTTGAAATCCAGGAAAACAAAAGCTTGTAGGCTCAGTAAGCTACAGTAAAAATTTCAGCTCTGAGAAGTAATTCTAACTCAAGTTATAGCTGCTTCATTGCCCCATAAGAAAGCATGTTAAATGTAGACAGGAACACAAAGTCGTCTGCTAGCACTTTGTTAGTATTGTTGAGCTGTCAGATTATCTCTGAACACAATTTTGAAACGTCTGATATTTGGGGTAAAATGGAGATGAAGTACGATATATATAAATAGAATGAGACCATATGTTAAGAAAGTGTTTTGTGATTCAGAATTCATTTAAAATTTGGTTTCTGGGGTTAGTAAATTCAGGGTCATATAAAGAGTTCACAATGTGGAAAACTAATAATTTTTGCGGCCATATTTTAGCACGTTTTTAGAAAGAGTATAAAATTAGCGTAAAATTTAAAATTCTCGCGTCAAATTTGCAGAAGACGATCGAACTTAAATGCAAATTCAAATTTTTTTCTCGTCTCTAACTCACAAAGATAAATTTATAACCTTACCTATTTTTATAACACAGGTAACAAAGTTCAACTCTTAAAAAAAAAAAAAAAATAACCAAGTCCGGGCCCTAGAGTGAGCCCACAGTTTATATGTTACTTTTTAATGTATTTTTATTTTACATGTAAATTATATATTATTGTATATGTATAAATGGTTATATTGTTTCGATAAAGTAGCAATTTTAAAATAGTGTAAGTTTGAGGATTGTTTCTAAATGTGTATGAACATGAGCTATACTGCCACCAACTTAAGAAAAAACTGTCAAAAATGGACAGTTTTAAAGACACTAATCCCTCTAGGTACATAATACAAGGAGGTAGGTCACAAATGTGATATGCGAAAGCAATAAAATAGAATGCAATTAATCAAATAATGTGAAAATGTTTAATGTAGATATTATCCATGGTATTACTCTCAACATACAAAATATAGATTATTTAATTGAAGTATGCACCACCTGCTTAATTTGTCGACCATGGAGAAAAAGCTACCTGCAGCCTACTTGTCAATCATTACGACAAAATTTTAAAAATTCTCAGCTTCGCGCGTTTTTTACCAAGTCTTGCAGATTGGAAGGTAAATCAACGTAGAAGTAAATATTTTGCACGAACATAAATAAAATCAATAAAATTGTATTTTTTATTTTTAATTGCTTTTTTATTTTTATTCTTGTCAATTTTCTCCTAAAGTTAATTAATTTGTAAAACACAATCATGTTTTACCTCTATTTTCAATAAGCAAAAACGAACATTTTTCTTAACTTGGTGGCAGTGTAGCATAATTTTTACGTTTTTTTTGTTTTCTTTTTTTTTTTTTCGTGTCGCTATATAAGGTGTATATTCATTCATGTTAAAGTCGACGCCATGTTGGATAACTCAATAACATGGGCCAGTATAGGCAAATGACACATTTTACCAGTTTGAAAATACTTAGCAATATTTTTGAGAGCATTGATGTTGTAAATATGTTGAATTTCAAATATGTGAGAAAAATAACAAGAAATTAACAGATTTCCCTAAGAAAATCAAAGTTTGTCCTATGCTGAGCAATGTTATGCACTACTCCAGTATGGCCTCCAAGCGTATTAAATATGACGTCATCAGCATACACCCTATACACGAAATATAATTTAATTTTACTTGGCGGTGAGATTTAAAACTGCAGAGGAAATGCAGCAGAAAGATTTAATAAGAAGAAAACAGAAGAAAACCGCAAGGCGCAAGGGTGAAATTAAGTTATGAATTATAGTTTACTGTTAGTCTCGAGTGAGAGAGAGAGAGAGAGAGAGAGAGAGAGAGAGAGAGAGAGAGAGAGAGAGAGAGAAAGCGATGCGGGCAAAATTCTCTACCATATGTCGCAGAATCTTACAATAATAATAAACCTTTTATTATTTTTATGAAACCGTATGTACAGATATTAACATTAAAATTTACACTTTTTATTTTATAGTTTAACAGTTTAAAAACTTATTAATTCTGATTAATAATATTATAATATGTTAAAACGTTTTTTTGTTTTTTTTTTTATTTTTATTTTTTTTTTTATTTTTAATACAGTGTTTTCATTGATGTTACAGTCGACGTCATAAGTGAGTACTAAATAACATTGGTCAGTATAGGAAAATGGCACATTTTGCCAAGTGGCATTTTGTAAGTGGAAAATAAATTAGAAATCAATGTTTGTGGCCAAATTAACGTTGATTTTCAGGTTTGTTAGGATATTACACAACTTTTTTGTTTAAGATGTTCTACGCCTTTAATAGCTTTAATTTAAAGTATGTGAGCAAATTCTTCTTGATTTTCGCAACAAAACAAAACAAAACAAAACAAAACAAAAACAAAACAAAACAAAACAAAAACAAAACAAAAACAAAACAAAACAAAAACAAAAACAAAAACAAAACAAAAACAAAACAAAACAAAACAAAACAAAACAAAAACAAAAACAAACAAAACAAAAACAAAACAAAACAAAACAAAACAAAACAAAACAAAACAAAACAAAACAAAACAAAACAAAACAAAACAAAACAAAACAAAAACAAAAACAAAACAAAACAAAACAAAACAAAAACAAAAACAAAACAAAACAAAACAAAACAAAAACAAAACAAAAACAAAAACAAAACAAAACAAAACAAAAACAAAAACAAAACAAAACAAAACAAAACAAAACAAAACAAAAACAAAAACAAAACAAAACAAAACAAAACAAAACAAAACAAAAACAAAAACAAAACAAAAACAAAACAAAACAAAAACAAAAACAAAAACAAACAAAAAAATTGCTGAGCAATTTTGTACATTACTCCAGTATGGCGCGAAACGTGAAAGCGCATTTCCGAACATTTTACTACATTTATATAGGGCGTCAAAAAAAAAAAAAAAAAAAAAAAAAAAAAAAAAAAAAAAAAAAAAAAAAAAAAAGGAAAAGAAAAAGAAAGAAAAGAAAAAAAAAAGAAAAAAAAGAAAAAAAAGAAAAAGAAAAAAAAAAGTTCATTTTAATATGAATGCAAATAAAGTATAATAATATACTGTATAATATATAAGTGTGATATGTGGATTTGAATGATACGATTTATACTGCAATAACAGCTGTATATAGCAAGAGGTGCAATGTATCGGTTCAAGGCATAGAACAGATAAAAACATAAGCATTTATATCACAAAACACTTGATGTACATAAATAACATTAGTTTGTCTCAAAACCCAACTGTAGCTCTGTAGTAGTGATCAGAAAATTTCAATTCATGCAACCCGCAAAACATTTTCATACTAATTTCTGCATGTTTCTGACGTCATAGTCATACAAATTGCATACTTTACAGTATTTTCACTTTCTCTCGTGGGGCTACATTAACATTCTGGTAAAAATTGTTATCAGTTTTGAAGATCACATTTCGTGTTTAATGATTAAAAAGAACACGTGGTTTTATGTGGTCTAAACTCTCTCTCTCTCTCTCTCTCTCTCTCTCTCTCTCTCTCTCTCTCTCTCTCTCTCTCTCTCTCTCTCTCTCTCTCTCTTCTGTTTTTTTCGTCCCTCCTTTCTCCATTTAAAAACAAAACCTCGACTCTAACATGCAATGTGCCTACTTATCATAAAACTGCATTAGACTAATTAAATTACGTACCACCTTAATTAAAATACATTAATTAAAAACTATAAAATAATCATAAAACATTTGTACAAATTAAATTTCTTATCTATTAACCACAGGTAATATATAAAGTGAATTTTTTAATTTAATTTTTAATTAATTTAATCTGTTTTAACATTTGCTTGTACAAAATTTTTTTATCAAATTTTTTTTCAGTAAACAGTAAAAAAAAAAAAAAAAAAAAAAAAAATAGAAAAAAAAAAAAGAAAAAAAAAAAGGAATTGCTACAAGTATACTGTTTATTTTAGTGTTTTTTAGGTGGTACTTTTCTCTGACTGTCTGTCAGTATGTGAGAAAAATAATAGACCCCTTGCACATCTTTGCGCTTTGCCGCCATGTTTGTGGTGCCTAATACATTGTCCAACATAGGGTAAACATCATTTCTACTAATTGTTGACATAAAAACAGTTTATTTTAAATTTTCATGATATTCTTGTAGCTAATTAGGAGCTACAAATAAGGCTTTGATTGAGCTTGGAAGCTGCTTTTGCTATTAAAAATATAAAAATGATGTTTTTCCTATGCTGGCCTATGTATTACTGACCAACAAGATGGCGGCTCTTATATATGAGTGACACCGCTCTTTTAACAAAAAATAAAGTGATTATACAAAGTAAATAGCCTCAAACGATTTTTTTCTATGCTGAGCAATGTTATTCACTACTCCAATATGGCATCCAAGCGCATTACATATGACGTCATCCGCATACACCCTATTAATATTTCTAAAAATTATGCTTCAAAAAAAAAAAGTTCTAAATACTGAATGTATGTTGGACATAAAGGCATAGACCACATAAAACAACATGATTGTGCTTTTTAATAAATAAACAGGAAATGGCATTTACAAAACTGATGTCAAATTTTACCAGAATGTTAATGTAGCCTCACGAGAGAGCGTGAAAATACTGTAAAGTATGCAATTGCGTGACTATTCATGTTTATGACGTCAGAAACATGCAAAAATTAGTATGAAAATGTTGTGCGGGTTGTATAAATAAAATTTTCTGATCACTACGGAGCTACAGTTGGGTTTTGAGACAAACTAAAGTTATTTATGTAAATCACATCAAGTGTTTTGTGATATAAATGCTTATGTTTTTCTCTGGTCTATTCCTTTAACATATAGGTAAAATTTAATATTGATTTTGTTGGCTTAAAAAGGAGAGCCAAAGTGAAGCTGAATTATTAATGCAGTAAATATTAGAGTAGCCAGGTTTTATCATATTATGACAAAACTAGAAATACATTTGCTGCTTTGTGTAGAATGTTTTACTTGAACATTTTGCCAGCAATTTTAAATATTTAACTCTCTCTTGCGCTTTGCCGCCATGTTTGTGGTGCCTTATACATTGTAGCATAGGGCAAACATCATAGAAATATATTTGACGTTTTATTTGAACATTTTGCCAACAATTTTAAATATTTAACACTCTCTTTCATTGCCTTGCGCTTTGCCGCCATGTTTGTGGTGCCTTATACATTGTAGCATAGGGCAAACTTCATATAAATACATGTGACGTTTTATTTGAACATTTTGCCAGCAATTTTAAATATTTAACACTCTCTTTCATAGCCTTGCGCTTTGCCGCCATGTTTGTGGTGCCTTATACATTGTAGCATAGGGGAAACATCATAGAAATATATTTAACGTTTTATTTGAACATTTAGCCAACAATTTTAAATATATAACGCTCTCTTTCATAGCCTTGCGCTTTGCCGCCATGTTTGTGGTGCCTTATACATTGTAGCATAGGGGAAACATCATAGAAATATATTTAACGTTTTATTTGAACATTTTGCCAGCAATTTTAAATATTTAACACTCTCTTTCATAGCCTTGCGCTTTGCCGCCATGTTTGTGGTGCCTAATACATTGTAGCATAGGGGAAACATCATTTTACCTCATTTTTTACAAAAATAAAAGTTTTTTTTTTTTACTGCATTTTTCATGATATTCTTGTAGCTTATTAGGAGCTACAAATAAGGCTTTGATTGAGCTTGGAAGCTTCTTTTCCTATTAAAAATATAAAAATAATGTTTTTTCTAAGCTTGCCTACCAAGACGGCTCAACCAGTGCATAAGAAAATTTGCAACTTTGCAGGGTGTATGCGGATGACGTCATATTTCATGCGCTTGGAGGCCATACTGGAGTAGTGAATAACATTGCTCAGCATAGGACAAACTTTAAGCCAATTTTCTTTGGGAAATCTGTTAATTTTTGTTCATGTTATTTTTCTCACATACTTGAGATACTAATTCAACATATTTACAACATCAATGCTCTCAAAAATATTGCATAGTGGTTTTAAACTGGCAAAATGTGTTATTTTCCTATGTCACCCATGTTATTGAGTTATCCAACATGGTGTCGACTTTAACATGAATGCATACACCCTATATAATTGATGTTTTTCCTATGCTAGTCTGTGTATTTTTTTACTAACAAAATGGCAGAGCTTTTAAATATGAGTGAAATTTGTCTATAATGTAATTACTGGGCCCGTCCTTACTGTATGAACGGGTTAAAGGCATAGAACACCTTAAACAAAAAACATCTGTAATATACTAACATAACTAATCAAATTAGAGACTGTTAATTTCAATTTTTTTTTTTTTTTTTTTTTTTTTTTTTTTTTTTTTTTTACTTAACTCATATAGAATACAGTAAAATACAATTTTGAGGTCATTATAAATATTATTCCGCTTCTGAGAGCTATTCACTCGTATCGAAGCAATATCATAGTTAGAAATTATAAAAAAAGATAAGAACGATTAGGCGATTGTCTTTTCATTCATTTGTATAAAAAATAGTTTTTATCCATTTGAATATTAGTAAATGTTTTTTTTTTTTTTTTTTTTTTTTACATATTTATTACTGGCATTTGAAAACACAGTTTTTTTAATAAATTTTTAACGGTTATATAATTTTTTTTTTTTTTTTTATCTGGTAGATCATTGTATAAATGAATACCTTTGATTAAGATTACCATTCTTCCCACATTAGTTCGTTGGAAATCAATGTGAATATCTTGTGTAATACTTATATATATGTATTTCATTATTATATTCAATTTCAAAATCATTTTTTATTAAGTTATGAATTAATTCGGATTAAACTGTTTTTTTTTTTAATAAAACTGGGCGGCAGGTAAAACCTGGTTTTTTAGTCCGTTTTTTTTTTTTTAATAAAACCGTTTTTTTTAAGTAATAAACCCGGTTTTTTAATTTTATCCTAATTTTCACAATAATAACATAAAAATAATAAAAGAATAAAGTCGCATATTTTTTTAGTCATTTGAAAAAAAAAAAAAAAAAACTTCAAATATCAATTTCATAGTAATTTTCATAGTAATTTTCATAGTAATGAATCAAATTCATAGTAATTATAGTAATACAAGTAAATTAAGAATTTCGACTGTTATTAGTATAGTATTTTGGCTTCTTTTTTTTTTTTTTTTTTTTTTTAAGCCGGCTTTTAAAAAAAAAAAACGTTTTTTTTTAAAAAATCTTATTGGCCGTTTTTTTTTTTTTTTTAAATCCAGGTTTAAAACCCCGGTCAAATCCTGTGAATTATCCTATATATTTAAGTGCTTAAGTGCCCGATTAATGCTTAGTGCCTTAATCAGCAACTAATAATAAAAATAATGTAAATAAATGTAAGATAATTAACATTGATAATATTTCCAATTTTATAACTCTTGCGAGTCCACTTTTAATTCTAATTTGACTCATTTCTATGATCCACCCTACAACATCATCTAGCGCAATTCAATCATCTCGGAGAAGTCGAACTTTCAATTGGATCACGAGGTGAAGACACGTTCACTTCGCACTACAAGATTATATACATACAAGATAGGGAGACCAATGTTAATTTTAACTGCATTCTGATTGGTCGATTCTGGTCACGTGACCTACAACTAAGACGCTGATTGGCTTAGACGCCATTTTTAAATTTCTCAGTGGCTCAAATTGGCCGCGCGTGTCCTTATGTTTTATATAGCATCTTGCAGACTCAAATATAAAAATATGAAGCGACATGCTCTTACCTGTGACAGCTGGTCTGTTTTGATTGATGCTAACACTGGCGGTGTCCGTTCTTACGTCCACTTTGCTGTCGCGCTCCATAGCCATCAGTTCTGAAATAAACATCATATGTCAATCAATATTGATTTGTATACAAGTTAGCAGCTTCAGTAGCCAGTTCAATGTAATCCTGGTGACGAGCTGATTACATTGAACTGGCTACTGAAGCTGCTAACATCAATCAATATTGATTTGTATACAAGTTAGTTAGAGCGGTGACTGTAATTGGCGGTGGTACATTGTGACGTCAGATACGTGATATAACAGCAAAAAGTAAAATAAATGAAAATACAAAATCAAGGTGTTGGTGTCTAATTCATGGATAATATTCAAAATTCAAATTCAAAATTCTTTTATTTCCATTCTCCTTACAATCAAAGTATGGTATATGGTAATGGTAAGGTAAGGTAATTATCAATCTATAATGAAATGATAAAAAAGTAACTTGACAAGGACTTTAAGTATACATATATGTGTACATATTATTATACGTCCAGTATCCTGCCTTATTTAATTTATATCAGATTTAAAAAAAAAAAAAACATTAAAAGCTTAATGTTAAATTAGGGGTTTCTGCACCCCTCTTTTTTTTTTTTTTTTATTTTAGCCCACGTCTAATTGGTACTGTAGTCGCCAGTAAAAAGAATTAAATTAAAGGAAACTTATTAAAATAAAAGGAATACTTGATTTTGGCGGCGAGATTTAAGTCACCAATAGCCAATAGGGCTAGAAAAAGGCGCGGGACATCAAGCTAATTTTAACATTACAATTTTTAAGTTTTTTTTTTTTTTTTTTTTTTTAGATTTTTTAGAAAATTACTGCATCATTTTCCGTGTTTTTAGCCAAAATATTTTATTATTATTAATGAAATTCATTATTATTCATATTATGTATGTTATGCGATATAAATACAATTTAATTTAATAATAAATTATTAAATTTAAAATATATATATCAAAAATATACATATTTTATAGTACATACATAATATACGTACGCACAGTTCAAAATTGCAAAATCAACTTTTTTAAATGAACGCTTTTACTCAATAATTATCAGAAACACTCTTTCACTTCACTAAAATTCGTACAACCGCTCAACAACAAAATTTAAATATATTTAAAACACGTAACGTACGCAACGAACATTTTTAAATATAGAAACACATACATAAGAAAAAGAAAAACAAACATAAAAATTTTTAAGACGAAAAACACATTTTTTGTGGTTTAAAAATAACCTTACCTGTATTCTCATTTTGTGCCATATTAATTAAAAAATCGTACCTTCTTTTTTGTGCTTTCTGTTATTTAAACTGTCTTTTAGTGTAATTATGTTTAAAATATGAATATTTTATGATTTTCAAGCACTATACAAATGAAATAAGAAAAAAGAGGCGTAAATTTTTTTTTCAAAGATCGTAGACGATTTAAACGTAATTTTTTGAAATAACGACACTAACAAATGAAAATCTAATATATAATTATGATTAATTGATGTTTTTTACCTTGATATGATGTGATTTTAAGATTTAAAACTCGATAATGTAATCAAAATAGTTGTTTACATCGCTTTTGCAGATGTCAAAATTTTTTATCTTTCTACAGGGGGGCGTGGCACTTTTTACTGGGCTTTTACACAGTTGCCAGATTGTTAAATATATTTAATTATAAAAACCATTTTATTGGTAATTAAATGTGCTTAAAATTCTTTTTAAATTCAGTTATTAATGAATTATGTTTATAAATATTTATTTTTGATTTATTTGGAATAATTAAACAAAATATGAATTATTGACTTGGCAACAGCGCTTTCTTCACAGACGGCCGGGATAAAAATGGCGTCGAATGTTCTGCAAGTAGTTTTACGAAAATCTGCTGCTAATTTAACCTCAGGTAGCAAGCTTTTGCTACAGAATGGCGGCTCTATATATATAGCCAAGTATGTATAATATATATTACAGTTTTCATACAGAATCTACCACGAAATATTAGTATTTTCAACGTTTCTCTTCGCCCCCCTCTAATCTTGCTTTGTATTTTATGTGACCATATTTTACAATTTTATCAACTTTAAATATTTAATTAAGTTAATTATATGTAGCAAATGTTAATTTAAGAATATTATTTATATTTTAAAATATTTTTTTATGTAATTAATCGTGAAATACAGCGGATATTTGGAATTAAAAATGTCTTCTTTTTCGTTTTTTTTTTTTTTTTTTTTCTAGTTACATAATGTTTCGTATTTTAATACTTATATGGACATGGTTTTTAATTTTATACATGCTATAATTAAGTATAATGGTTTCTGGTTAATTAGCACTAATTAAAGACGCGCACATTCTTAATTTACCTTATGGGAAGAAAGCTTTATTTTTTGGAGAAAACTGCTGCAAACTTTGGAACTTTTCCGCTGAACGAATTATTTAAAAATATAATAATTTTAATGCATTTTTTTGTATTGAAATGCGTTGTTATAAATATGGTACAGCAATTATAAAATGTTTATTTCCTAATTGGCCCATTCAAATAAGAAATATAAATCAATTTATTGGATTACATTGAACTGGCTTCTGAAGCTGCTAACTTGTATACAAATCAATATTGATTGATGTTAGCAGCTTCAGTAGCCAGTTCAATGTAATCAGCTCGTCACCAGGATTACATTGCACTGGCTACTGAAGCTGCTAACTTGTATACAAATCAATATTGATTGATGTTAGCAGCTTCAGTAGCCAGTTCAATGTAATCAGCTCGTCACCAGGATTACATTGCACTGGCTACTGAAGCTGCTAACTTGTATACAAATCAATATTGATTGATGTTAGCAGCTTCAGTAGCCAGTTCAATGTAATCAGCTCGTCACCAGGATTACATTGAACTGGCTACTGAAGCTGCTAACTTGTATACAAATCAATATTGATTGATGTTAGCAGCTTCAGTAGCCAGTTCAATGTAATCAGCTCGTCACCAGGATTACATTGCACTGGCTACTGAAGCTGCTAACTTGTATACAAATCAATATAGATTGATGTTACAGCAAGCAGCAGAGCCGAGGTGCTAAGAAATGGTTCCCCGACGCAGAGTTCGTACAACAATACGCAGGACCTGTGATGTACCCAGATGAAATCACCTCCAAGTGGAAGCTACCGCCCTGGAATCATCAGATGGCTCCAGTCGAGAAGAAAGTCAAAAATCTGACACTTAACTTTGGACCACAGCATCCAGCGGCTCACGGAGTCTTGCGTCTCGTCCTGGAGCTTGATGGAGAGGTTAGAAATACCACTTGCGCTTGGCCGCCATGTTTGTGGTGCCTAATACATTGTCAACATAGGGCAAACATCATTTCTACTAATTTTTAACATAAAAACAGTTTATTTTAAATTTTTGTGATATTCTTGTAGCTTATTAGGAGCTACAAATAAGGCTTTGATTGAGCTTGGAAGCTGCTTTTGCTATTAAAAATATAAAAATGATGTTATTCCTATGCTGGCCTATGTATTACTGACCACCAAGATGGCGGCTCTTATATATCAGTGTCTATAGGGTTTCTGCTTTGATATAGGGTGCCTTCACTCATGTTCTGAAATCCCTTTTTAAGTTATTTTTTAACATTTAGAATACTAGACTGATAATTCCCATACCTTATTATCCATGAATTAGACACCAACACGTTGATTTTGTATTTATTTTGACTGTTATTTCACGTATCTGACGTCACAATGTACCGATGATAGGGGTAAAGAACTTGAGGGAGGGGCTTAAATTTATCACGTGACCAGAGCAGTGACTGTGATTGGTGGTGGTACATTGTGACGTCAGATACGTGAAATAACAGTCAAAATAAATACAATATCAACGTGATGGTGTCTAATTCATGGATAATAAGGTATGGGAATTATCAATCTAGTATTTAGGAAAAGGAAAGATACCATCGCGGTAAATGTGACGTTAAAATTTGATAGGGAGAAACGAAATGAGAGTTGGCGCCAGGCAGCAGCGTCAACTGAAAATCTCAACTGGCGATAGTGGATTAAAAAATATAAAATATCATGCCATATATTGTCTGAAGCCGTTATGCACTCTATGTACGCTAGGTGTGCAAGGCTATGAGCATTTTTATGTATGTATAATTAATTAGAAGTTAAAGTAATTTTAGTAGGAGGGGGCGGGGGGGTTGCAAGCACAGCAATATATTACATAACAATAACTATAGCTCAATAGTTACATACGTTTCGCCTTCCCAAAGGCTCATCAGTGTAACGTACGGGAAGAGTAACGTAGTCTTGTCCTCACCGCGATGTGTACCTTTCCTTTTCTAAATACAATTATCGTTAAGGGGTTAGGTGACCGACTGATATCTCGCAAACTAGGACGGTTGCTAATAATAATAAATAACACAAAGTAAAGAAGAAATGTTACTTAAAAATTTAGTTATGTCAAACATGTGAAAACACGATCAAATATTTAAGTTATTACACTTTCAAGATAACATGGAAATGTGGAAATTTAAATTTAAGCGGGAAATTTTAGTCATATTAGAAACTTTTTTACATTTAAAAATGTAATTAAAAAAATTTTTGGTATAAAAAAATATATTTTAAATTTACTTATTTGAAAATTATAGTGTTTGTTTTATTGCAATTAAATCATGTACAAAAAATTATTGGCAAAATATAGTTCTTCTTTTAGCGATTTCTGGTCCAAGTCGGTCCCTCACCGCCTTAAGACGATTTTGTTTATATGTTTTTTCTTGTCCATCCTGTGTCGTCCTGCTACAAAAATATCTTTGACTGCAAAACAGTTCTATTTTCCCCATCTCCTATTTTCTTTCCTGTCTTCTTTTTTTACTTTATTTTGCCTTAAAAGCACAGTAATATGTAGAGAGCGCAGAAATAGTTTTTCAACTATTTGCGTTTAGGGTGCTATTTTAATTATTTAACCAGATCTCCATCGATCCATTAAATTGTGACTTTTTGACCCAATCTAAAAATCACCTATTTTCACCTATTTCATGAAAAATAACTATTTCAACATTTGTCAACTATTTTCATCTTTTTTTCATAATTTGTTAAAAACGTGTATATTTTTAAAGAAATTTGAAAAAAAAAAAATTAAAAAAAAACTTTTTTTGAAAGAAACAGAAAGTTTTTTTTTAATAAATTTTTTGGTTAAACTTTTTTTTTTTTTTTTTAACTTCCTTAGAAGTTTCCTTAACTTAACTTAACTTCCTTAGAAAATATAATAAAATAAAAATTACCTATTACTTAAAAATCACCTATTTTACCAACTATTTTGCCCCCAAAAAACACATAATATAGTTAACTATTTTTGGGGGGAAAAAACACCTATTTCTGCGCTCTCTAATAATATGTATGTGGTTTAAAATACGTTTGAATTTTCACGCGCTGATTTATTAACCAGTTGTCGCGTGAGGCTGCACCGACCAGCCTGCCTAGATGTTTCCACGGTTTCTCTAGGCTGTCATGGCGAATACCGGGCTGTGTACTTAGGCCATATGGCCGGCCCGTGTGTGCTTTTCCATTAATTGGAAAGTCCTTAGCTGTCGATAAGACAATGTCTTGACTGGGACTGGGATTGGTGTATAGCACGATAACACAATATGGCAAGCAAAAAAAAAAAAAAAAAAAAAAAAAAAAGCTCAGTAAATTTGCAGACCACTGGCTAGTCGCTGCTAGCAGATGTGGTGTGAGCATCATCTCTCGTGTGACTGCGTTACTCTTCCCGTACGTTACACTGATGAGTAGGGACCAGATCTCCAGTTTGTTCAGTTTTTGAAATATGCATGTTAGGTCATAACTGAGTTCAGATGTCCACCAATCATGAAGTTTTATGGCAAAAAATGCAAAAAAGTTTTAACTGAAAAAAAAAAAAATGATTTTGAAATTAGTAAACTGAGTCAGTTATTTTAAGTTTTTCTCAGTTTTTCTCAGTTTTGGAAACTGAAAATAAGCTTTTACCGTACAAAAACTTAAAATAACGTGCTAAAAAAAAAAAAAAAAAAAAAAGTTTAGGTACTTTGAAATAATTATTTTTTATGCATATCTCCAAACTATCTGAATTCAACTGAGCACGAATAAAAAATGAAAAAATGTTAAAAAGAAGTTGAAAAATACAAAAACAGCTCTCCTTCATACTGGCTAGTTTATAAGTGTATCAGATAATAATTTAAGGGGGTAGGTGAGCGACTGATATCTCGCAAACTAGGACGGTTGCGAATAATAATAAATAACACAAAGTAAAGAAGAAATGTTACTTAAAAATTTAGTTATGTCAAACATGTGAAAACACGATCAAATATTTAAGTTATTGCACTTTAAAGATAACATGTAAATATGGAAATTTAAATTTCAGCGGGAAATTTTAGTCAAATTAGAAACTTTTTTACAATTAAAAATGTCATTAAAAAAAATTTTGGTATAAAAAAATATATTTTAAATTTACTTGATTTTATTTGAAAATTATAGTGTTTGTTTTAATTGGAATTAAATCATGTACAAAAAATTATTGTGAAAATATAGTTCTTATTTTAGCGATTTCCGGTCCAAGTCGGTCCCACACTGCCTTAACCAATTATATTTTTATTATTATTATTTTTTTTTTTTTCATAAAAAAAAAAAAAAAAATTATCGATAAATTTTTGTTTTTAAGTTAAAAATTATCAGAAGTAAATTTCACTGTTTTTGTATAATTGAACTTATTTTGCTGTTTTTGCAAACTGATTATGCAAAAAAACTGGACTAAATTCAGTACTGAAAATGCACATTTTCCAAACTGAAAATCCGGTCCCTACTGATGAGTCTTTGTGAAGGCGAAACGTATGTAACTATTGAGCTATAGTTATCGTTATGTAATATATTGCTGTACTTGCAACCCCCCCCCCCCCCCCTCCTACTAAAATTACTTTAACTTATAATTAATTATACATACATAAAAGTACTCAGGGCCGTGCACACCTAGCGTACATAGGGTCGTGCATAACGACTTCAGACAATATATGGCATGATATTTTATATTTTTTAATCTACTATCGCCAGTTGAGATTTTCAGTGTACGCTGCTGCCTGGCGCCAACTCTCATTTGGTTTCTCCCTATCAAATTTTAACATGTTTATTGTAATTATCAATCTAGTATTCTAAATGATAAAAAAAATAACTTGACAAGGCCTTTAATTACCATTTCTTTTTTACTTTGTGTTTATATTATAATTAAGTGCTGGACAGCGGTCAATTTCTTATGTGACTAAAAGCAATAAAAAATTGACCACTGTCCCGCGCTGTAGCGACCGTTTTGTTTGTGAGATATCAGTCAGTCAATTTAAGGTGGAAAATATTGTGGGTTCTCAGCAGTTTTTATTTTTTATTTATTTAATTTTTTTTTTTTTTTGCAATTTTTTTTTTTTTTTTTTTTTCACTGGCTACTAAAGCTTTCAAATATTGATTTGTATACAAGTTAGCAGCTTCAGTAGCCAGTGCAATGTAATCCTGGTGACGAGCTGATTACATTGAACTGGCTACTGATTTGTGATGTATATTGACAGACGGTGATGAGAGCTGACCCTCACATTGGGCTCCTACATCGAGGCACAGAGAAGCTGATAGAGTACAAGACGTACACGCAGGCACTGCCCTACTTTGACCGCTTGGACTACGTGTCGATGATGTGCAACGAAGAATGTTACTCCCTGGCTGTGGAGAAGTTGTTGAATATTGACGTACCTATCAGGGCAAAGTATATCAGGGGTACGTAACCTAGTAATACATAAGCAAAGGTAGGGACTTACAGAGAGGGTGGGGGCTGTAAGACCACACCCCCTTGGACATTTTTTGAGGTTTAAAATTGCAACTTTGAAAATGGGAAGAAAAAAAAAGCGTTTTCGCTGCCATTTTTTTTTTTTTTTTTTTTTTTTTTTTTTTGGTATCATAATAAAACTAGCTAAGTAATTTATTAAAAGCATAGAAAATATTAAAACAACATGTTCTAAACACGAAATGGAATCTACAAAACTGATGACAATTTTTACCAGAATGTTAATGTAGCCCCACGAGAGAGCGTAAAAAAACTGTAAAGTATGCAATTTACGTGACTTTTCATGTTTATGACGTCAGAAACATGCACAAAACTAAGTATGAAAATGTTGTGAAGGTTGCATAAATCGACATTTGTGATCACTGCTATGAAGCTACAGTTGGGTTTTGATACAAACTAAAGCTATTTATGTACATCAAGTGTTTTGTCAAGTAAATGCTAAAATGTTTGTCATATTGTCTATGCCTTTAACTAAATTTTGATATTATGGAACCTTATGTAAGTATTATATTACTAAGAACAATGTATTTTTCCTAAACTATTTTAAAGATATTCTTTAGACACGTGTTATTCCCATACCTTGTATCGTGTCTTTTTGATCAAAAATCAATTTACATACATACATACATACATACATACATACATACATACATACATACATACATACATACATACATATATACATACATACATATCATGACGCTATAAATCCCTTTCGTGGTAAGCCAACAACACAGACAGATGTTTTATCCTGAGCCAGTGATAGACCTCCACAACTTGCTATCCTGACATACTTCACTTGCTTCCTCCAGTCTCATACCTTGTTTCATACATTTCCTTTTGCATTTCATACTGCAGCGTACATTCTTATTTTTCAAACATCTTCCAACCACCTCAGACCATGATGTTTAAGGTCTGCCTCTATCTCTCCTTCCATCCACTCTACTATGAAATACCTGCTTTGCTATTCTTTCATCAGCCATTCTCTCAACATGACCAAATCACCTTACGTAATACACTGTTCTCATACTTCTCAGTCACAGTTTCTTTTACTCCACATTTCTCCAACACCCAAGTATTCCTTACCCTATCTAATCTTGTTTTCCCACACATACTTCTGAGAAAACTCATACCAACAGCATTCACCCTACTCATATGCCTACTCTGACATACCCATGATTTACAACCATATAAGATAGTTGGGAGTAAGACAGAATTGTACACTGTAAGTTTTGCTTTGAATTTAATTGGGTTAATTAAATTTAAATGTTTAAGAGCTAGAGTGGGGTGTGGCAACACTGCCCAAAAAATAAATGTTGGGGGGTCATAATTAAGTCTATGAAGGGTCATGTTAAAAGTGAGGTAAGGCTATTGGGGATAGAACTATTGTCATAAAACTCACTCAGGTAGAAAAGATTAAATTAGCGAGTGAAAATAAAATTAATTTTGTTCTCAGATCATTGTGCAAACTATTTATTTGTAATCGTCATAAAATTTGCATTGGAATGCGTACCAAAATCCTCCTACCCCAAGTCAAGTTACTTTTTTAACATTAAGAATACTAGACTGATAATTACCATACCTTATTATCCATGAATTAGACACCGCAACACGTTGATTTTGTATTTATTTTGACTGTTATTTCACGTATCTGACGTCACAATGTACAGATGATAGGGGTAAAGAACTTGAGGGAGGGGCTTAAATTTATCACGTGAGCAGAGCGGTGCCTGTGATTGGCGGTGGTACATTGTGACGTCAGATACGTGAAATAACAGTCAAAATAAATACAAAATCAAGGTGTTGGTGTCTAATTCATGGATAATAAGGTATGGGAATTATCAATCTAGTATTCTAAATGTTAAAAAAGTAACTTGACTTGGGGTAGGAGGATTTTGGTACGCATTCCAATGCAAATTTTATGACGATTACAAATGCAAACCTCTCTATAATCAAATTTTTAACCTGTATTTCTATTGAATGTGAATAATGCTGATGTCAGAAATGTTCAGAATTTTCGCATTTTGCCCATTTTATGTCTTTTTCACGCTTTTTTAAGGGGTTTCATATAATTGTAAAAATATAGAAATGTTTTCCTATATTGTCCTATGTATTTTATACCTACAAGATGGCGGCTATATCAGTGTAACCTGCTTATATAATATATATGATGCTATGTTTCCATGTATAAGACACCACAAACATGGCTGCTATATGTTGCAGTGTTATTTGCCGAGATCACACGTATATTGAATCACATCATGGCAGTGGGTACACATGCACTCGACATTGGGGCGCTCACTCCGTTCTTCTGGCTGTTTGAGGAGAGAGAGAAGATGATGGAGTTCTACGAGAGAGTATCGGGTGCTCGTATGCACGCTGCCTACGTCAGGCCTGGTGGAGTTAGTCAAGTAGGTACATTTGAAATCATGATGTTAGCAGCTTCAGTAGCCAGTTCAATGTAATCCTGGTGACGAGCTGATTACATTGAACTGGCTACTGAAGTTGCTAACATCAATCAATATTGATTTGTATACAAGTTAGCAGCTTCAGTAGCCAGTTCAATGTAATCCTGGTGACGAGCTGATTACATTGAACTGGCTATTGAAGCTGCTAACATCAATCAATATTGATTTGTATACAAGTTAGCAGCTTCAGTAGCCAGTGCAATGTTATCCTGGTGACAAGCTGATTACATTGAACTGGCTACTGAAGCTGCTAGCCAGGTAGGGAGATAGCCAGGTAAGCTTGTGTGAGGGGGGGGGGGGGCAATTACAACGCTCTTTTTGCATGTAGATAGTGTAATTACATTTCGAGACTCTTACAAAAGGTATACTTGTATTTTTAAGCAGTACAATAAAGGGTGTACTTGCCCAAGTTTTTACATGTTAAGCTTATGGGGGATGTGAGTGCAGAATTTAATATACCAAAATGTAAATACGCCCTTTGTGAAAATTTAGCCAAATGTAAGTACGACCTTGAAACCCAACTAGTATTTGCCTAGGAAGAGGTCAGAAATGTTTTCACATATGCTAATTTTATCTCCTGGTTAAGAGGATAAGGTACCGACCATATATCTCAAAAACTAGACCATGTTTTGGGTCTAAATTTGTTGTCATTGTGTAGCTAAAGGTCACAACTAGCCGTCATCAAAATTTAATGGTGTTTGACCATCCAGAAAAAAAAAATAATTAAAATTAACATTGGGTCTTGTGGACTTAAAATTTCAAAAAAATCATATAAAATTAGTTTGCACAGTGACCCCTTAAAATTTTTATATATTTGAAATTGTCTCAAGCTGAAGTATCATTGGGCAAAATTTTACATTTTTTTGACGGTAAAAGTTTGAGTCTAATGGCCGATGTCGGTCCTCTACTAACTTAAACTACCAAAAATAAAATCAAATTGTCATTTAAAGATATGTTAAGTAAAATACACCATTGTGTTAATGTAGCATAGAATTAGAGTGTTAGCATAGTGAAGAGAAATAGTCCGTAGTTTGTCTTGCTAGAATAACTAACGTTGCAAATATTTCAGCAGTAGACTACAAGAGAGATGGAGTGGCTTCATCAGACTTGGAGATAAATAAATTTTGACTGTTTTTACATATTTAGTTGTTGGTAGAGTACTCTAGAAGGGGGGAGTATGGGGTTTTATGATCAAGAAAAATCGCGTAAGTAATGGGAAAAATCGCGTTTTTGAAAGGTCATAACTCATAACTATTAAACAAGAAAGTTACAGCATTGAAATTTTCACAAAACAAACTTCATTTAATGGCCATTTTATGTCTAGAATTTCAAACCCCTCAGTTTGCGAAAAATCAAACTTTGTTAAGGTTTAAAAATATCATATTTTGAAAATCAATACTCAACGTTCATTGGCTAATGCGCTCCAAGAATGAAAAATAAAATGTAAACAAACTCAAAAATCTTGTGCTTGCTTGAAAACTACAGCGTTCACGAAAAAGAGAACAAAAATAAACAGTAAATAACGACATTTGAGAATTATTACGACTTTTGAATTTATGTTATTTTTTTGGCCAAATAATAAAGTTTCATCTGTGAAAGTTTCATAACATGACGACGTTTTGGTAAATTTTTATGAGTCTTAAATATATTATTTTTTTTCTATTACTTACGGTCATTTTCAGAACCAAAAATCCCCTATTTAAAAAACATTAACCGACAGCAGTGAAATTTTTAGGAATACCAGCCAATCAGATTTGAATATTGCGATTTACAACCAATGAAAGGGCTTTAAAAATTCTGCTGGATCGTGTCTACTCCCCCCTTGTAGAGTACTCTAGTGTTGGTTTTATTCAGATAAACCAATATAATTGTCCGAGATATTGCGATGTTATATCATATCACTAGTTCTGGTACACCCTGTTTTGGGATTGTTGTTTTTTTTGGGTTTTTTTTTTCTAATAAATAATATTATTGGAAATTTTCAACCTTGGTTTTAAGCTCTATTTACAAGAGATTTACTTGTCCCGGTCGAGCCGAATTCCTTTTCAATGTCAGTTTACTGCTTATATAACACGGTGTAACACGGAAGCTAAACCCTTTCAGATTTACTTTTCTTAATTTTTATTATTATTTTAGCTTTTAACCTAATTATCACTTTTTTTTTTTTTTTTTTTTTTTTTTTGTCTTTTTTTAAACCAGGTTTTAAGATGTTTTAAATGTTGTTTTGTAAAAATTTACATATACGTACGACGCTAACTTCAATGTGTGTGCAATGTTGCAGGACATGCCCCTAGGTCTGATGGACGACATCTATGAGTTTGCCAGCAAGTTTGCAGAGAGACTAGACGAGGTAGAGGACGTACTGACCACCAATCGTATCTGGGTCCAGAGAACGGAGGACATCGGCATTGTCTCAGCGGAGGACGCTCTCAACTACGGCTTCAGGTAACTGCTAAGTATATACCTACCTATATATGCACCCATATGTAAGAGCCGCCATCTTGGTGGTCAGGAATACATAGGCCAGCATAGGAAAAACTTCATTTTTATATTTTTAATAGCAAAAGCAGCTTCCAAGCTCAATCAAAGCCTGATTTGTAGCTCCTAATAAGCTACAAGAATATCACAAAAATTTAAAATAAACTGTTTTTATGTTAAAAATTAGTAGAAATGATGTTTCCCCTATGCTGACAATGTATTAGGCACCACAAACATGGCGGCAAAGCGCAAGGAGGTGCATAGCTTAATAAATGTTAAAGTCTAGGACAGTCGTCCCTTCTTAGCAATTTCCTTAGCACAGTGATAAGAGTTTGGACTGTGTTTAGTTTATGGACACTATCGCAGAGATAAGATAAGAATTGTTCTAAGAAACGACCGCTGTCTTGGGCTTAAAAACCAACTATTGGTCCTATCTGCTGCAGTAGTTCTCCACCTTCTCAGGCTGGTTGTCATTGCGTAGTGGTCAACGACGTAAATATAAGCATATGCCTCTTGTCTCTATCGCTCTCTCTCTCTCTCTCTCTCTGTCACTCTCTGTCTGTCTCTCTCTGTCTCTCTCTCTCTCTCTCTCTCTCTCTCTCTCTCTCTCTCTCTCTCTCTCTCTCAATGTCTCAAATTATTTATTGGAAGGGGTGGAACTCTCTCTCTCTCTCTCTCTGTCTCTCTCTCTCTCTCTCTCTCTGTCTCTCTCTCTCTCTCTCTCTCTCTCTCTCTCTCTCTCTCTCTCTCTCTCTCTCTCTCTCTCTCTCTCTCTCTCTCTCTCTCTCTCTCTCTCTCTCTCTCTCATAGAACTAAAATAATATAATGCTTGCGTAGCTGCCCAAACAAAAAGACATTAAATATAAACATTTATATTAAGGAAAATAAACCATCGCAGTTAGGTATGATAAATTAAAAGATAATGCTAGGAGAAAACCAGCACTGGCCTTACCATAGTGAAGAGAGTCCCATAGTTCGGTGAAAATCATAGTCTAAGTCTGTAAGGACTGATGAAGGCATAACATGCTCCATATCTCTCTTGGAGTCGATTGCCGAAATATTTCCAATATGTTAGTTATTTTATATCTGTGCTAGCAACATTTTCACCAAACTATGGGACTCTCTTCACTATGGTAAGGCCAGCGCTGGTTTTCTAGCGCTAGAGAGAGAGAGAGAGAGAGAGGGTGTTTGCATAGTCAAGGAGGTGTGCTTATATTTACGTCGTTGGCCACTGCAATCACAACCAGCCTGAGAAGGCGGAGAAATGCTGCAGCAGAAACACTTTACTATTGTAATTTTGTGGACCAATAGTGTCTCTTTAACAATTTTTGAGCTTCATACTGTACACATAAAGGCATAGACTAGATAAAAACATAACCATTTATATCACAAAACACTTGGTGTACATAAATAACGTTAGTTTGTCTCAAAACCCAACAGTAGCCCCGTAGCAGTGATCAGAAGTTTTAGATTTATGCAACCTGCACAATATTTTCATATTTGCATGTTTCTGACGTCATAAACATGAATAGTCACTCAAATTGCATACTTTACAGTATTTTCACGCTCTCTCGTGGGGCTACATTAACATTCTGGTAAAAATTGTCATCAGTTTTGTAGATCACATTTTTTGTTCCTACATTAAAAAGCTCATGTTTTTTTATCTGGTCTATGCCTTATCATCATCTTATATCTATCGTAAGTCTAGGACAGCCGTCCCTTCTTAGCAACTTTCTTAGCACAGTGATTATAGTTTGGACTGTGTTACGTTTATGGACGTTATCGCAGAGATAAGATAAGAATTGTGCTAAGAAACGACCGTTGTCTTGGCTTTATGAGAAAGCAAAATACCTCTTTTTTTTTTTTTTTTTTTACAAAACTAAGGTGATTCAAGATTATTTTAAGGCGGGAAATTAGGTACTGTGGGATTCGACTAAAAAGTTGTAAAGACAGAAAAATCTAAAATTTTGCCCAGTGATACATTAGGATTAGGTATCTTCAAAAATGTAAAAATTTTGGGGGGTCACCATTCTAGATTTTTAATTATGATTTTTTGAAGTTTTAGTCCCATAAGAGCCCATGTTAATTTCAATAATTAATTTCTCTCTTATCTGATGGTTGCAGGTTCTGAAAATTTTATCATAGGTAGCTGTTACTGTTAACTTTCAAATGGCATTATAAAATTGGGAAGTTTTTTCTATTTAGATTTTGAGATATAAGGCATCTGTATACAACCCTTAATCTGCGAGCACCATTTAACAGAATATTCAAAATTTTATTTATTATTTGAGATAAATATTTATTTAATTTGACTGTGACTGAATGTAAACCTTTTTTTTTTTTTTTTTTTTTTTTTTTGTCAATGACATAAGAAGAATTGTATTAATGTACAATGGTATGTTCACAGTGGTGTGATGTTGCGTGGGTCTGGTATCAAGTGGGACTTGAGAAAATCTCAGCCCTACGATGCCTATCATCTAGTGGACTTTGACGTACCTATCGGCACCAAAGGAGATTGCTACGACAGGTAATTTTTGTATAGGCATGCTAAATATAACTTACATATTTTACCTAACTTTGGGTTTTAGTTTTATCTAAATAACTCAATAATTTACTGAGATATGACTAGAGACCGGATTTAATGTTGATTTTTTTGACAAAAATTTCACAAGAAAAGGTAATTTTTTTAGCCAAAAATGTTGGCAAAATGTTGAAAAATGTTGAATTTTTGATAAAAATGTTGAAAATGTTGAAAATTATAAAATGGCACAAAAATTGTTTATTTATGCTTCCGCAATGATTACACAAACTTTTACAAGTTTTTTTTATGGTTGCTAAAATTTCAGAAAAAGTCCATGTTAAAAATACATTAAATAATAATAATTGACTTGTAGAAATCCAGGTTTTAAGATATTTTTCTATCTACTAAAATTTTCAGTTTACAATATTTTTCAACGTTTAGATAAAAAGTCCATATCTCTCAAATTCAAATTTTTATCCCAAAGATTTTCGTTGTTATTCAATGTACTGTATAACAACTACCGAAAATACTACTGAATATTTTCAGAGCTCATCGTAGTTGTCAGATGAGGGATTTTTTTTTTTTTAAATTACCATATAGGGCATCATGAGTTTATTTTATTATTATTTTTTTTTTATATTCACTCTGTTTTTAATTTTGAGTTAACATTATTACATGTGACGTCATCAAAAAAAAATAATAATAAAATAATTGGCTTATTAAAATCTCAAAATTTCGTAATTCAAAATATTTAATGCTCTCCCCCCCCCCCCCCCCCCCTCCCTCCCCTATATTTTGTATTAATTTTATTCTACGATTTCATTACTAAAACAATTAAAATTGTTGTTTGTTAGCTTTTGTCATGCGTTGTCCTATATGGTGAAAAAAAAAAAAAAGTACATAAAATTTGATTTTAGTTCAATTTTTTTTTTTCACCATATAGGACAACGCATGACAAAAGCTAACAAACAATAGTTTTAATTGTTTTATTAATGAAATCGTAGAGTAAAATTAATACAAAATATAGGGGAGGGAGGGGGGGGGGAGAGCATTAAATATTTTGAATTACGAAATTTTGAGATTTTAATAAGCCAATTATTTTATTATTATTTTTTTTTTGATGACGTCACATGTAATAATGTTAACTCAAAATTAAAAACAGAGTGAATATAAAAAAAAAAAAATAATAAAATAAACTCATGATACCCTATATGGTAATTTAAAAAAAAAAATCCCTCATCTGACAACTATGATGAGCTCTGAAAATATTCAGTAGTATTTTGGGTAGTTGTTATACAGTACATTGAATAACAACGAAAATCTTTGGGATAAAAATTTGAATTTGAGAGATATGGACTTTTTATCTAAACATTGAAAAATATTTTAAACTGAAAATTTTAGTAGATAGAAAAATATCTTAAAACCTGGATTTCTACAAGTCAATTATTATTATTTAATGTATTTTTAACATGGACTTTTTCTGAAATTTTAGCAACCATACAAAAAAATATCGAATTTTAATGGCACCAACTTATTCCAATGTTAAGCTAAGTTATGTAGTAATTAAAAATTTCACCCTAAAATTTTGATGTTTTCGTTTTTTTCGTTTTTTCGTTTTCGTTTTTTTTTTTTTTTTTTTTTTTTATGCAATATTATGCAAAAATGTTGAAAAATGTTGCAAAAACATTAAAAATGTTGAAAATGTTGAAAATAAATGGGTATTAAACGACTTAAAATTGCGCAATTCGCACTCATTTTTCATTAAAAGTGACCTAAATATGACAGAAAAAAATGTTGAAAAACTTTAAATCCGGTCTCTAGATATGACCAAGTTATGTTATATCATGAGTTCTGGAACACCCTGTATTTTTTTTTTTTTTTTTTTTTTTTTTTTTTAGCACACATGTATACAACATAATGTTGTTAAGCCTCGTTCACAATGGACTTTTCTTAAGTGAAAACGCTAATTTTTTCAAATTAAGAAAAAAGTTTGATTTCCACTTAAGAATTTTTTTTTTAATTTTTTACGTAGAACTTTCACCTAACAATTTTTTTTCAATGGTTTGATTCTTACGTAAATTCAAATAATTCTTCTAATTAGCTACATAAGAAAAATTAAGAAAAAAAAATGGTTAAGTGAAAGTAGTTAAGAAAATTCTTAAGTGCAACAATAGTTTCATTGTGAAAACCTATCGTTCTTAAGTGGAAAAAAATTAACATTTTCACTTAAGAAAACTCCTTAAGAAAAGTCCATTGTGATTAGTTTTATCTAATTAGCTCTAAAATTGACTGAGATATGACCAAGTTATGTAATATCATGAGTTCTGGAACACCCTGTATTTAATATTTCAAGAAACCTAGGCCTTGTAAAACCTTTTATTACCCCCTCCCTCCCCCCACCCAAAAAAAAATAGACCTTGCAAAAAAATTCAATATTTTGTCTACGATTGGGTGTTGGTTTCATCTAAATAGCCCAATAATTGACTAAAATATTGCCATGTTATTTGACATCAGCAGTTGTGGAACACCCTGTATTGCCCTCTGAATGACCAGAGTTACGTATGTCGTGTAGGAGAATTTTTTTACCCCTTAAAAAAAACTAGAAAATTTAAAGATTGTTATTATAAAAAGTACAGTTTAAAAATTTACATTTTTCCTAATTTTGCTTGGTAGTTTCATCTAAATAGCCCAATATTTGCCTCAGTTATATTGATAAAAAAAATTAACATTTTTCCTAACTTTGGGTTTTAGTTTCTTCCTAATAGCCCAATATTTGCCTAAGTTATTACAATATCAATTGATATCACGAGTTCTGGAGCACCCTGTATTTCACTCTGAATGATCGTTTTAGTATAGGAGCGATGTTTTAACCCTAAAAACAAGCTAAAAACTATAAGGGTTGCTAATGTTAGAAACTTTGCAAAAACTTAAACATTTTTCCTAATTTTTGGTGTTAGTTTCATTCAAATAGCCCAGTAATAGCTTAAGTTATTACAATGTTAATTGATATCACGAGATCTGGAGCACCCTGTATTTCACTCTTAGTGGTCGTTTTATTATAGGAGCGATGTTTTAACCCTAAAAATAAGGTGAAAACTATAAGGGTTGCTAATTTTAGGAACTTTGCAAAAACTTAAATATTTTGTCCATATTTTGGTGTTGGTTTCATTCAAATAGTCCAGTAATAGCCTAAGTTATTACAATGTTATTTCATATCACGAGTTCTGGCAGACCCTGTATTTCACTCTGAAAGATAGTTTTATTATAGGAGCGATGTTTTAACCCTAAAAACAAGCTAAAAACTATAAGGGTTGCTAATATTAGAAACTTTGCAAAAACCTAAATATTTTTTCTAATTTTTGGTGTTGGTTTCATGTAAACAGCCCAATAATAGCCTAAGTTATTACAATGTTAATTGATATCACGAGATCTGGAGCACCCTGTATTTCACTCTTAATGATCGTTTTATTATAGGAGCGATGTTTTAACCCTAAAAATAAGGTGAAAACTATAATGGCTGCTAATTTTAGGAACTTTGCAAAAACTTACATATTTTTTCTATGTTTGGGTTTTAGTTTCATGTAAATAGCCCAATAATAGCCTAAGTTATTACAATATTAATTGATATCACGAGATCTGGAGCACCCTGTATTTCACTCTGAAAGATCGTTTAAGTATAAGAGCGATGTTTTAACCCTAAAAATAAGGTGAAAACTATAAAGGTTGCTAATTTTAGGAACTTCGCAAAAACTTACATACTTTTTCTATGTTTTGGTGTTAGTTTCATGTAAATGCCCAATATTTGCCTAAGTTATTACAATATCAATTGATATCACGAGTTCTGGAGCACCCTGTATTTCACTCTGAAAGATCGTTTTAGTATAGGAGCGATGTTTTAACCCTAAAAACAAGCTAAAAACTATAAGGGTTGCTAATGTTAGAAACTTTGCAAAAACTTAAACATTTTTCCTAATTTTTGGTGTTGGTTTCATGTAAACAGCCCAATAATAGCCTAAGTTATTACAATGTTAATTGATATCACGAGATCTGGAGCACCCTGTATTTCACTCTTAGTGGTCGTTTTATTATAGGAGCGATGTTTTAACCCTAAAAATAAGGTGAAAACTATAAGGGTTGCTAATTTTAGGAACTTTGCAAAAACTTAAATATTTTGTCCATATTTTGGTGTTGGTTTCATTCAAATAGTCCAGTAATAGCCTAAGTTATTACAATGTTATTTCATATCACGAGTTCTGGCAGACCCTGTATTTCACTCTGAAAGATAGTTTTATTATAGGAGCGATGTTTTAACCCTAAAAACAAGCTAAAAACTATAAGGGTTGCTAATATTAGAAACTTTGCAAAAACCTAAATATTTTTTCTAATTTTTGGTGTTGGTTTCATGTAAACAGCCCAATAATAGCCTAAGTTATTACAATGTTAATTGATATCACGAGATCTGGAGCACCCTGTATTTCACTCTTAATGATCGTTTTATTATAGGAGCGATGTTTTAACCCTAAAAATAAGGTGAAAACTATAATGGCTGCTAATTTTAGGAACTTTGCAAAAACTTACATATTTTTTCTATATTTTTTCTATTTTTCTATATTTTTTCTAAAACATCGCTCTTATACTTAAACGATCTTTCAGAGTGAAATACAGGGTGCTCCAGATCTCGTGATATCAATTAATATTGTAATAACTTAGGCTATTATTGGGCTATTTACATGAAACTAAAACCATGTAAATAGTTTCATGTAAATAGCCCAATAATAGCCTAAGTTATTACAATATTAATTGATATCACGAGATCTGGAGCACCCTGTATTTCACTCTGAAAGATCGTTTAAGTATAAGAGCGATGTTTTAACCCTAAAAATAAGGTGAAAACTATAAAGGTTGCTAATTTTAGGAACTTCGCAAAAACTTACATACTTTTTCTATGTTTTGGTGTTGGTTTCATGTAAATGCCCAATAATAGCCTAAGTTATTACAATATTAATTGATATCACGAGATCTGGAGCACCCTGTATTTCATTCTTAATAATCGTTTTATTATAGGAGCTACGTTTTCACCCTAAAAATAAGCTAAAAACTATAAGGGTTGCTAATTTTAGGAACTTTGCAAAAACTTAAATATTTTGTCCATATTTTGGTGTTGGTTTCATGTAAATAGCCCAGTAATAGCCTAAGTTATTGTATTGTTAAATGATATCATCAGTTCTGGAGCACCCTGTATTGTATGTTGGCAGGTATCTATGTCGTGTAGAAGAAATGAGACAGTCACTCAGGATCATTGACCAATGTCTCAACCAGATGCCACAAGGAGAAATCAAAACTGACGACTCAAAGATCTCTACACCTTCTAGAGCTGAGATGAAGGTCAGCATCTTTTTTTTTTTTTTTTTTTTTTTTTTTTGCTAATTTTTTTATACTTTTTTTTCCTTTTTTTTTTCTCAAATTTTTATTTTATGTTTTTAATATTTATTTATATTTCTTAATTTTTGTACCTTTTTTTTTTTTTTTTTTTTTTTTTTTAATTTTGTAAATAGGTTTAAAATCAAGTGTTTCTTGCAAATTAAAAAAATTACTATAAGAACAATCAAAAGTCTATTTTTGTGAAATGAAGGTACAAACTTTTTTTTGTTGTATCTTTTTTTGTCTTATTATTTTTTTTTTTAATTTAACTTAATTTTTTATACTTTTTTTTCTACTTATATTTTTTTTACTGTTTTTCTTCTTTTTTTTAATTTTATTTTTTTATTTATTTTTTTACTAAATTATTTAATTTTTTCTTTTTTTCTTAATTTTTAGTTTTTTTTATTTTAATTTTTATTGTATATCGACTTAATATTGTGTGATTCTAGGACATTAAATAAAAAATTGACAGTCTAACTATGAAAAATAGATAAAATTATATTTTTACACTATTTATAGGCAGTTTGCACCCATATGTAAGAGCCGCCATCTTGATGGTCAGTAATACATAGGCCAGCATAGGAAAAACATCATTTTTATATTTTTAATAGCAAAAGCAGCTTCCAAGCTCAATCAAAGCCTTATTTGTAGCTCCTAATAAGCTACAAGAATATCACAAAAATTTAAATAAACTGTTTTTATGTTAAAAATCAGTAGAAATGATGTTTGCCCTATGCTGGACAATGTATTAGGCACCACAAACATGGCGGCAAAGCGCAAGGATGTGCGAGAGGTCCTTTATATTATTAATATTTCAGACCTCCATGGAAGCCCTGATACACCACTTCAAGTTATTCAGCCAGGGCTACGCTGTGCCCGCAGGGGCTACATACACAGCTATTGAAGCCCCTAAAGGAGAGTTTGGGGTTTACCTGGTCTCTGACGGCAGCTCTAAGCCGTACAGGTGCAAAATCAAGGCACCTGGATTTGCTCATCTAGCGGCCACTGATAAGATTGGGAGAAACCACATGTTAGCTGATATTGTCGCTATTATTGGTAAATATTGATTGATTGATTTTAGTAGCCAGTTCAATGTAATCAGCTCGTCACCAGGATTACATTGAACTGGCTACTGAAGCTGCTAACTTGTATACAAATCAATATTGATTGATGTTAGCAGCTTCAGTAGCCAGTTCAATGTAATCAGCTCGTCACCAGGATTACATTGAACTGGCTACTGAAGCTGCTAACTTGTATACAAATCAATATTGATTGATGTTAGCAGCTTCAGTAGCCAGTTCAATGTAATCAGCTCGTCACCAGGATTACATTGAACTGGCTACTGAAGCTGCTAACTTGTATACAAATCAATAATATTAATTAATTTTAATTTTCAGGCACCTTAGATGTGGTATTTGGAGAAATTGATCGTTAAAATGTGAAGATAGAATCAACTTAATAGTTAATTGCAAGAATTATTTAAACTGCATCAAATATTGACTTTCAAAACTCAATTTTTTTTAATTATTAACTTTTTTTTTTTTTTTTTTTTTTTTTTTTTTTTTTTTTTTTATGTTAAAAGTTGAAAAATCCATTTCAACGTTGTAAGTATTAAATTATAAAAAATTGTAAATAAAGTTGTTCAGATATTATCTGGCATTAAATTATGTTTAAAATTAGTTTTTTATTGCATTATTTTAATTATTTATATATATACGATGGTCCATGTCGCTGCCGGTCACTGACGTCACAGCTCGCCCGGCTTACTTGCGCGTGGACCAGGCGAGCTGTGACGTCAGTGACCGGCAGCGGCATTTTGTGAATGGAAAATAAATTAGAAATCAACGATTCCGGCCAAATTAACGTTGATTTTCAGGTTTGTTAGGATAGTACGCAACTTTTTTGTTAAAGTTGTTCTAAGCCTTTAAAGAAACCAAAATAAAACGACAAAATTCACATTATAATTAAATTTATTTTATAAGCATATACATGTTAAACAAATATTTATAAAAAGAAGTGCATTATAAAAAACTTTCCCTTTAACTTATATATTTTTTTATTACTTTTTTTCCCCCTTTCTTTCTTTTCTTTATATAATACATTTGTGGACTTACTCTGGCCAGTCCCATAGCCTTGTATACAGTCCGTCCCACCTAAGGATGTTTGCGATTAATCGAAATCGAGCCACGAGCCAATAGACACATAAAGGCATAGACCAGAGAAAAACAAAAGCATTTATATGACAAAACACTTGATGTACATAAATAACTTTAGTTTGTCTCAAAACCCAACTGTAGCTCCGAAGTAGTGATCAGAAAATTTGATTTATGCAACCCACACAACATTTTCATACTAATTTTTGCATGTTTCTGACGTCATAAACATGAATAGTCACGCAAATTGCATACTTAACAGTTTTTTCACGTTCTCTCGTGGGGCTACATTAACATTGTGGTAAAAATTGTCAACAGTTTTGAAGATCTCATTTCGTGTTTATTCATTAAAAAGCACGTGATGTTTTATGTGGTCTATGGCTTTAAGGACTCGAGGTCACTAGGAGGTGGGCTAATGTTGAGTAAATGGAGAGTTTATAGGTGTTCTCTTATTGGCCGCATTCTTAGGTGGTACGGACTATAGCTGTAGTAGCTTATTATTATTTTTCAGGCCCAAGGAGCTTATTTATATATTTACAATATTTTTGAGAGCATTGATGTTATTAACAGGTGTGACGTCAGATACGTGAAATAACAGTTAAAATAAATACAAAATCAACGTGTTGGTGTCTAATTCATGGATAATAAGGTATGGTAATTATCAATCTAGTATTCTAAATGTTAAAAAAATAAGTAGACAAGGAATTTAAATGTTAATTTCTTACCCCATATATTGGTTAATTGATATAGCATTGATTTCTGTTATTTATCAATGCAATTAAAAAAGTTTATGATACAAAAATTGTGATAAGAGAAAATATTTGGTCAGTCAGGTAACAAATTCAAAAAAAAAAAAAATCGCGATAAGTGATAAAAAAAATGTTATTTTTTCATCAGCTCTCATTTAAATTAGATAATCCCCAAATTCTGGAGCCTAACACTAAAATGCGAGCACTATATTGAAGTTTGTTACAATATATATATATGAGACCAAAGTCCAGTATTCACTTACACGAGAGCCAAAAACTTTACTTGATTTACATTTGTTCTTGGCTCTAAAAACACAGCCACAAAACAATCAACAAACGTAGTTCTTTTTTTGTGGTTTGGATTGCATGTTTAAGGGGTTAGGTGACCGACTGATATCTCGCAAACTAGGACGGTTGCGAATAATAATAATAACACAAAGTAAACAAGAAATGTTACTTAAAAATTTAGTTATGTCAAACATGTGAAAACACGATCAAATATTTAAGTTATTACACTTTAAAGATAACATGTAAATGTGGAAATTTAAATTTAAGCGGGAAATTTTAGTCAATTAGAAACTTTTTTACAATTAAAAATATCATTTAAATTGTTTTCGGTATAAAAAAATATATTTTAAATTTATTTGATTTTATTTGAAAATTTTAGTCTTTGTTTTATTGCAATTAAATCACGTACAAAAAATTATGGGGATAGTTCTTCTTTTTAGTGATTTCTGGTCCAAGTCGGTCCCCTACCACTTTAATGTTATCTTAGTTGTTTTTGGCTCTACGCCAAGCAAGCGATCGGACAGTTTGCCTGGGTTTTGAATACTCTTGACGATGAGGTTCAAAGTGTTGCTCACTATTGCTCGCTTCAGCTGATATTGATACGCACGGAAGTGATTACGATACACTCGAGGATTATCATCCTCAACTTTTACCACCGGTCGAGAATTTTCATTTTGTTTGTTTGGATTTGATGAACTTTTTAAAATTTGACTTTTTTCTTTTTGAACCGTTTCTTTGATTTTTGTAAATTTAAGATCAGAATTCTCATTGGTTGATTCAGTTTCACTGTCAGACCAATCAGGTTTACGAAAATCTGACGTACTATCCATCGTGGGGGACTTATCGTCATCATGCGGATTTCCTGACTTAGTGGAGGATTCACCAAATTTAACTTCATTTTCATCACACGACAAAGTATTTAAATTTTCTTCTTTTAGTTTAAGAATTTCAATCTTGGGGATTTCCATAGACATCTGGAAAACAAAAAATAAATATAAGTTACGCAGGCCACCGTAGCTAGGGTTTAAAGGAATAGACCAGAGAAAAACATAAACATTTATATCACAAAACACTTGATGTACATAAATAACTTTAGTTTGTCTCAAAACCCAACTGTAGCTCCGTAGCAGTGATCACAAAATTCGATTTATGCAACCTGCACAACATTTTCATACTAATTTTTGCATGTTTCTGACGTCATGAATAGTCACGCAAATTGCATACTTTACAGTGTTTTCACGCTCTCTCGTGGGGCTACATTAACATTCTGGTAAAAATTGTCATCAGTTTTGAAGAACCCATTCCATGCTCATTAAAAAGCTCATGTTGTTTTATGTGGTCTATGGCTTTAAGTTAGTCGGGTACCGATGACGGCCAGTACTCAAACTTTTATTATCAAAAAAATGTGAAATTTTGCCCAATGAGACAATTTCAAATATATAAAAATTTTGGGGGGTTAACATGCAAATAAATTGTATATGATTTTTAGGAATTTTAAGCCCATTACGCATTTTTTTCTTCTTTTTTTTTTTTTTGGAATGGTGAAACATGTTAAAATTTTGATGACGGCTAGTTGTGACCCTTAACTACACAATGTCACCAAATTTAGACCTGAAACATGGTCTAGTTTTTGAGATATAAAGTCGGTACCATACTACCTTAAGACGGGAAATTATCAGCTAAATTACTGCGAGATTTGACGAAAAAGTTGTAAAGAAATTAAAATTTGAAATTTATACAAATTCTTTAAAACTGAAAAAAAAAAAAAAAAAAAAAAAGTGTCACTATGCTAGATTTTAAATTATGACTTTTTGAAATTTTAGTCCCATAAGAACCCATGTTAATTTTTATTTTTTTTCTCTCTTATCTGATGGTCATGGGTTCTGACAATGTTATCATAGGTAGCTGTTACTGTTAACTTTCAAATGTCATCATCAAGTTTGTCAGTTTTATTATTAGATTTTTAGGTACAAGTCATCTGAATAAAACATTAAAATAAATAGTAGTTACCTGTGCAATGTGTTTATCACAATTCACCTCCATTGTTTCTCTGGCACCAATATCTGCTACTGTTCCACTGGCACCAGTAACTGCCATTTCCTCACTGGCACCAGTAACTGCTATTGTCTCACTGGCACCAATATCTGCTACTGTTCCACTGGCACCAATATCTGCTACTGTTCCACTGGCACCAGTATCTGCTATTGCCCCAGGACCACCAGTAACTGCTATTGCCTCAGGAGCACCAGTAACTGCCATTGCCTCACTGGCACCAATATCTGCTACTGTTCCACTGGCACCAGTAACTGCCATTGCCCCAGGAGAACCAGTAACTGCCATTGTGCTGAGCAGGTTGCTCAAATGTAGGTCAAATCCTCGTGCAGTATTGACGAGATAATCCCAGTTAAAAACCAGTGAAGAACACGAGCTGCAGATCTGACGAGGCCAGCCCTCTTTGTCATCAACCTGAATCATGTGAAACATACTTTACTATAGGGTGTGTCGCCATGTTTGTGGTGACTAATATAGGGTGTATATATACATTCATGTTAAAGTCGACGCCATGTTGGATCACTCAATAACATGGGTAGCATAGGAAAATAACAAATTTTGCCAGTTCATGCAATATTTTTGAGAGCATTGATGTTGTAAATATGTTGAATTAGTATCTCAAGTATGGGAGAAAAATAACAATAACAAAAAATTAACAGATTTCCCATACAAAATTGTCTTAAAGTTTGTCCTATGCTGAGCAATGTTATTCACTACTCCAGTATGGCCTCCAAGTGCATTCCCAAATATTTTTGTGTAAGCATGTTTTATAATTGCCAAAACATATATTATGTTATTTACATATAAAAAAAAATTAGTGACAAAAAAACAACTCAGATTTTACTGTTACGTAAAAAAAAAATAATAAATAAAAAAAATTAATATCAATATTATATTGATTATTTGACAAATTTATCTCCGTGAAGAATCGAGAGAGAAATAGGGGCAATATAAATTATTTATTTTTAATGAGTGTATGCTGATGACGTCATATTTATTGCGCTTGGAGGCCATACTGCAGTAGTGAATAACATTGCTCAGCATAGGACAAACTTTAAGCCATTTTTCTTTGGAAAATCTGTTAATTTTTTTGTTAATGTTATTTTTCTCCCATACTTGAGATACTAATTCAACATATTTACAACATCAATGCTCTCAAAAATATTGCATAGTGGTTTTAAACTGGCAAAATGTGTTACTTTCTTATGTCACCCATGTTATTCAGTGATCCAACATGGCGTCGACTTTAACATGAATGCATACACACTATATATCGAGGGATACGCGGCATTTCGGTTTAGTGCAATCTACGCGCTCACCTTTTTTGTAACATAATGTTTTTACGCTTAAAGCCAGATGTGCCATTAGTAGACGTGGCGTAGATTGCACATGTGACAAAAAGGCACCGAAATGTCGCGTAGCCCTCGATATATATTGGCCTATATATATAAGTATATATTTTTGTAAAAATAACAGAAATTTATACTTTTCAATTGATGATAAAGACAATATGTGTTTTTGTCTGATACAATATGAAATAAAATTAACGTAAATAGTAGACTTGCAGAAGTTGAGTGATAAACTGACAGCTCAACAATACTAACAAAGTGCTAGCAGACGACTTTGTGATCCTGTCTACATTTAACATGCTTTCTTATGGAGCAATGAAGCAGCTATAACTTGAGGGAAAAGTATTTCTCAGATCTGAAATTTTTACTGTAGCTTCCTGAGCCTACAAGCTTTTGTTTTCCTGAATTTGAAGTGATTATTTTCACCCAATTGACTTGAAATCCAGGAAAACAAAAGCTTGTAGGCTCAGTAAGCTACAGTAGAAATTTCCGCTGTTAGAAATAATCGTAAGTCAAGTTATAGCTGCTTCATTGCCCCATAAGAAAGCATGTTAAATGTAGACAGGAACACAAAGTCGTCTGCTAGAACTTTGTTAGTATTGTTGAGCTGTCAGTTTATCACTGAACACAATTATGCAAGTCTGATATTGTGATATTTGAACGTAACTTTACGATGAATGCAAGCACCCTATAGACATGCATTTTACCTTGATGCTCAGGTGTTTGTTCAGTAAGTTGGACAGTACATTGTCCAAGCTATCCAGTGTCCCTGGACGTCCACAAACACGACACAAAGTGTCCAAATATCTTCTGGTAGCAGACGAACACTGAAACATGGATAAGTTTAGCTTTGTGAACTTAAAACAGGGAAGTGTGGGCATATAAAATAGGTAACTATTAGCTTAGAAAGTAGCATATCTCTCTCTCTCTGTCTCTCTCTCTCTCTCTCTCTCTCTGTCTCTCTCTCTGTCTCTGTGTGTCTCTCTCTGTCTCTGTGTGTCTCTCTCTGTCTGTCTCTCTCTCTCTCTCTCTCTCTCTCTCTCTGTCAGCTCTCTCTCTCTCTCCCTCCATCTGTCTGTCTGTCTGTCTGTCTGTCTGTCTGTCTGTCTGTCTGTCTGTCTGTCTGTCTCTCTCTCACCAAGTATAGGTGATATTTTTCTCTAGTTGATATATGAACATATATACCTGTGTAGATTCGACCTGAGCCGACGTCAGTTCAGTTACTGCAGCCGAGTTTTCTTTAACTAACGACATTTTTAACTTCAACAATTAAGATTGACGTTTTTCAATCTGCAAATCTGTCAGAATATCTGTAAACAATAAATTTACCATATAAATATATATTACGAAAACATATAGTCTTTGCGATTGTGATACAAAAACACACATATTATTAGACAGAAAAAACACATGTATTTATTTTGACTGTTATTTCACGTATCTGACGTCACAATGTACAGATGATAGGGGTATAAAGAACTTGAGGGAGGGGCTTAAATTTATCACGTGACCAGAGCGGTGACTGTGATTGGCGGTGGTACATTGTGACGTCAGATACGTGAAATAACAGTCAAAATAAATACAAAATCAACGTGATGGTGTCTAATTCATGGATAATAAGGTATGGTAATTATCAGTCAAGTATTCTAAATGTTAAAAAATAACTTGACAAGGCATTTAAAATGGCGGTGAAATCTAACGGAGGCGGTGGTGAAATCAGCGTGCATGAGGGGATTGACTGAAGTTATACGTCTGTGAGGCGATTTCGAGGGTCCTGAAGTCACGCCGCACTTTGAGACGTAGAGGACGGTGTGTACGTCAGACTGCAGGTTTACCCTGGGCTCGTCCTTTAGGGTTCAAAGGGAGAATGAAAGGAAAGCTTGACACCGTTACACATTGCAAGACATTTCGGCAGCGGTGTGATTGGCGTGCCCATTTTAGGCGGCGCATCGGTCTAATGTATATATAATATTTATACATAATATAGAGCGGTTGTACTACATTTAAGAGCCGCCATCTTGTTGGTCAGTAATACATAGGCCAGCATAGGAAAACGTCATTTTTATATTTTTTATAGCAAAAGAAGCTTCCATAAGCTCAATCAAAGTGTTACATATATATATATATATTTTAATGAAATAATAATAATTATTTAATATAATTTTGTATGGAGGAAGGGAGGAAATTGTGTAGAATAATTGTTCCATTAATATTTATTAATTGAATTGAATTGACATGAAGAAAAATTAATGGAGGTTATCGGTTTTAAAAAATGCTTAAAAAAGAATATATGGCTTAAAACACGTAAAAGTATGTCTATAGTATTTCTCATTTAAATTTCTCCAAAATCGGTGGAGTAGTTTTCTCAAAAATAGCAAAAAACGTGTTTTTTCCCATAAGCGTAATGTTAAATATAAGAAGACCCTTTAAGCTTTCCCCGCAGCACCCCGCGCGCTATAAACCGATATCCTCCATTAGAAGATCACGCGCACAAACGCAAGCACTGAATCATAGCGAGGGCAAAAGATCACAAATACATTTCGTCAATAACATCGCGCTGTCTTATATATCTTAATAATGTAAACACACAATATCAACATAACGGTATACATACATAGTGAAAACAACATAAGATACATATGGAAATTATACCCTAAAAAAAAAAGCCTTATTTGTAGCTCCTAATAAGCTACAAGAATATCACAAAAAAATTAAAATAAACTGTTTTTAAGTTAAAAATTAGTAGAAATGATGTTTGCCCTATGCTGTACAATGTATTAGGCACCACAAACATGGCGGCAAAGCGTAAGAATGTGCAAGGTAATGATATGGGCTAAAAAAATTATGATGTTTTTCAAAAAAAAATCGTATCAAATTTTGTTATTTTCATATTTTCTATAAGTAATTTTCACACTACAAAAACCTGATCAACAACTGAAGTTTATATGTTACCTTAATTTAAATATAATTCTTTAAACTGAATAATTTCTTCGTCTGGATCTGGAAAATCAAACGACTTTTATCACAACTTTTCCAACTAAACTAAACCAGCAGAATAGAATAATTTAATCAAAACAATGAAGATAGCTTCAAACCCATATTTATTACAAGTACAATGCGGGTAATAAAAAATTAAATATTTATAACTTTCTGAATAAAAATTAACACAAAACCCAGATATCGTTCTATATTAAAGTTATATTCTTCATTTATTAATTGAAAATGAGAGTGAATTAGTTTTATTTAATATATAAAATTACTTCAATTGTGCGTAGAGCTGTTCGCGTTCGCAGTGAAATGTAAAATACATAAAGATGCTAACTTCATTTAGCTGAAATATTTTGACTGTACAGTGCTGCCACCACTTTTTAATAAATTTAGCACTAAAATTTGAATTAAAACATTTCTATATAGGAGGGCGAATAGAATAGTAATATTTATTGCGCTTGGAGGCCATATTGGAATAGCAATTAACATATATTGCTCAGCATAGGACAAACTTTGTTAAAGCCAAATTTCTTTAGGAAATCTGTTTTATTTTGTTATTGTTTTTCTCACATACTTGTCATTCAAGATCAATTATAATTTATAATATGCTCACAAAAATATTGCTTTGTATTTTTAAATCTGTTCAAAAGTATTAAGTTATATTTTCTTGTACCAGCTCATGTTATTTAGTAATCCAACATGGCGTCTACTTTCACATAAATGAAAACACCCTATGCAGTGAAATATAAGATAATTTCATTCATATGGTAAAGTCAGCGCCATAATATTCTTTCTTTCTTTCTTTCTTTCTTTCTTTCTTTCTTTCTTTCTTTCTTTCTTTCTTTCTTTCTTTCTTTCTTTCTTTCTTTCTTTCTTTCTTTCTTTCTTTCTTTCTTTCTTTCTTTCTTTCTTTCTTTCTTTCTTTCTTTCTTTCTTTCTTTCTCTCTTTCTATCTCTCTCTCTCTCTCTCTCTCTCTCTTCTTAATTTAATTAAGCAAGTTTTTAAATAAAATATGCGAAAAAAATAATAATGACAAAAAATTTACTAATTTTTTATTTTTCAAAGATATATAAGCATAATGTTATTTGTTGATTCAATATGGCATCGAAGCGCATTAAATATGACGTCATGCGCACACACCCTATTAAAATAACACGCACTGATAAAAGATAAAATAATAAGGAAAATAAGGCAATCATATTAAGAGACTAAATTCTTAACACCAAAAATTATTATAATATTGTGATTAAAACTTAAAAAACGTGTTATTGTTAAATTGTATTAAAAAATATATAAATAAAATTTTCATCATTCTTGGGGTCGATTATTGAAAAAACTGGATAACTATAACGATAGTTTTGGTTATCATACAAAAGAGGGCAGAAAACCCTGGGTACTTTTTAATAAGCATTTTTTTCATTCATTAATTCATCCCTTATTTCGTTCATTCTCATTCATTCATGCCTTCGTTCGTTGGTTCATTCATTCAGGATTTCGTTCATATTCATTAATTCATTCATACAAAAGAGGACAGAAACCCCTGGGTACTTTATTTATACCAGCATTTTTGTCATTCATTCATTCATTCCTTATTTTGTTCATTCACTCACTCATTCATTCATGCCTTCATTCATTCATCCCTTATTTCGTTCATTCATTCATTCATCCCTTATTTCGTTCATTCATTCATTCATTCATCAGTTCGTTCATTCATTCATGCCTTCGTTCATTCATTCATTCGTTCGTTCGTTCGTTATCGTTCATTCATTTGAAGGGCCTTAGCTAAGGGGTCTGCAACCATAAGGTCCCCTATCACAGACGACCTACTCCAGTACTAGCTTGCTCACGGGACTCGCTTATCCCACAGATCGCTAGAAAACTCAAATAAGATTATACTACTGATTGTTTTAGAAAATAACAGAAAATGTTTATTTTTAGTGTTTGTATCGCTTTTAATTAGAAGAAATGCAAAATACAGTAATTTATTAATAGTAACAGGTCACATTTTTCAAAAAAAAAAATAATAATAATAAATAAAAAAATTATTGAAATTAACATGGGGCCTTATGGACTTAAAATTTCAAAAAATCATATACAAATAATTTGCAATGGTGACTCCCCAAAATTTTTATATATTTGAAATTGTATCAAGCTGAAGTATCATTGGGCAAAATTTTACATTTTTTTTTATCATAAAGTTTTTGAGTCTAATGGCAAGAGAAATGCAAGAAAATGCAAGAGGAAACTCAAATTTTTAAATAAAAATATTGTAATTTATTTTTTACTCATAAAAGTTAAGTTTTCAAAAAAAAAAAAAAAAAAAAAAAAAAAAAAAAAAAAAAAAGCTTAGAGAGAGAGAAAGAGAGAGAGAGAGAGAGAGAGAGACAGAGACAGAAAGAAAGAAAGAAAGAAAGAAAGAAAGAAAGAAAGAAAGAAAGAAAGAAAGAAAGAAAGAAAGAAAGAAAGAAAGAAAGAAAGAAAGAAAGAAAGAAAGAAAGAAAGAAAGAAAGAGAAAAAAAAAAACGAAATAAAAACACACAAAAAAGATGAAAATTGAAAAAGAAAGTTTAATTATTTTTTGTCAAAAATTCTGCTCCTCTCGTCGTGAGAAATACTTTTACATTTCTTATAATGATCTCTCATGCTATGTATAAAATTCAGACAATATTTACAAGGTAAAAATTCCACTTTATTCAAAGTTTTCTCACTTTGAAATCTCTTAGGTATCAAGTTCCCCTCGCCAGTTTCTAAAACCCTCATATTATATTTATAATTGCCCTCAGCTCTAAGTTTATCTAACAGCCTAACTCGTTCAGGGGACAGTTTGGGGTATTTCAAAAACTCGCGAACTTCGGGTTTATTTGAATGTTTCAGCTCCAAATGCCGCGGTAAATGGGTCATACTCTGCATACAATATTTACAAAATTGCTTTTTTGTTTTCTTTTTCACAGGTATTTCTATATCCAATTTACTTTTCAAATTTTTGACGCTAACTGAATTCCATATTTTAATAAATTTATTAATTTTCAAACATTTCATGCGATTTTCTGTTAATTTCGCCAAAATCGCGCATTTTTTTATATTTTGTATAAGTCTGGTATCAATTTTTAAATTTATTTTTGAGTTATTTAAGATCGCAATTTTTATTATCGCGGATTTTATTAGTTCACAATAATTTGGGTTCAAAATATCCGTTAATTCTTTGATTTTTGAATTTTTATTTTTAAGCAAAATTAATAAAGATGTTAAATTTTGTAAATCAAATTTGGCACATAGGGAATTGTTTTTATTTAATATTTGAATTCCTAATTTTTGAATTATGATATTATTTTGAATTTCTGTTTTAAGGTTTTTGTTTTTTATTTTATTTAGTATTGGTTCAAGTTTTTGTAAATTTTCATTTATTTTTGAATTTATTTCTATTTTTGAATTGATTGAACTATGAATTGTTTCATTGGAATTGAATGCAACTGAATTTGAATTATGAATTGTTTTATTTGAATTGGCTTTAACTAAATTTGAACTATTTGAATTATGAATTGTTTTATTTGAATTGGCTTTAACTAAATTTGAACTATTTGAATTTATAACTGTTTCGTTTGAATTGAATGTAACTGAATTTGAATTTTGAATATATTTTCTTGAATAAGTTTTTAATACATTTGAATTATGAACTACTTTTATGAAATCTGAACTATTTGAATTTTGAACACTTTCTTTTGAACTACAAGCTACTGAACTTGAATTTTGAATAATATTTTCTGAATTACATTGTAATATATTTAAACTGTTTGAATTTTGAATTGTTTCATTTGAACTTGTTGCTAATAAATTTGAATTATGAATTATTTCACTGAAATCTGAACTTTTTGAATTTCTAACTGTTTTTTTAGAATTATAATTTAAATTTTGAACTATATCATTTGGAGTCCCAAATATTGTTTTTGAACTATTGTTTTTAATATTTTGAACTTTGGTAGCTTCAAAAAGTTCTTCATTTTGTACAATACTGCACTGGACAAATTGTTCAGAATTTTCACTAATTTCGTCACAATTTGAACTCCGATCTTCTGATTCACTGAATAATTCTCTAATGTTTGAAATTTGAATTTCTAAATCTTCATTCATTGACTCAGTAACAGGTTGAGGGTACGACCTAGATTCACTAATGTCAAATGTAGAATCATACTGAGTTAAAGGGTCTTCCTCACCTGATGAAACTTCAGGGTAATTTTCTTCTAACAAATTATTTAAACTTTCTTCTTTTATTTCAAGTATTTCAATTTCGGGGATTTCAGTCGACTTCTGCAAAATAAATAAAATAAATAAACAAAACTAACAATTACAATATTAACACAAAGTAAAGAAAAATTGTTAATTAAAAGTTTAGCTACGTCAAACATGTGAAAACACCATCTAATATTTAGAGGCATAGACCACATAAAACAACATGTGCTTTTTAATGAATAAAAACAAATGTAATCTTCAAATCTCATGACAATTTTTACCAGAATGTTAATGTAGCCTCACAGGACAGCATGAAAAAACTGTAAAGTATGCAATTTGCGTGACTATTCATGTTTATGACGTCAGAAACATGCAAAAATTAGTATGAAAATGTTGTGCAGGTTGCATAAAATGAAATTGCTGATCACTGCTACGGAGCTACAGTTGGGTTTTGAGACAAACTAAAGTTATTTATGTACATCAAGTGTTTTGTCATATAAATGCTTTTGTTTTTTCTGGTCTATGCCTTTAAGTTATTGCAATGTAAAGATGACATGTAAATGTTGAAATTTAAAATATATTTTAAACTTTTTATAGAAAAATTTCAATTTTTTTATATTTTCACCAACAAATAGGTATCATGTTTTTTTAAATTTATTTGGTGGATGTACCTAATTGTAAAAATAAAGTGGATTTTAAGTTGTTTGGATATCATCAATAACAAGAGAGAGAGTGAGAGAGCAGAGAGAGAGAGAGAGAGCAGCTCTGGCCTTACTTAGCTGCACAGTAGAAGATGTACATAGAGGTGGAGATGTCACGTGGCACACAGTTTAGTTACAATGTTTATACAACTAAAAAAAGGTGTTAGTTCAAAACATTTACATTTCAAAAACTTTGTGCCAAGGGACACCTACAACTTAATTGGCATACAACATTTTTTAATATCCTTTTTTTTTTTTTTTTTTTTTTTTTTTTTTTTTTTTTTTTTTTGCTTTACTTTTCTTTTGTTTTTTCACTTTTTTTTATTAGTTTTAATATTTTTTTTTATAAATAGTAGTTACCTGCGGGATGTGTTCATCATATTGGACCTCCATTGTTTCTCTGCCACCAATATCTGCTATTGTCTCAGGACCACCAATATCTGCTTCTGTTCCACTGGCACCAGTAACTGCCATTGCCTCACTGGCACCAGTAACTGCCATTGTCTCACTGGCACCAGTAACTGCCATTGCCTCATGACCACCAGTAACTGCTATTGTCTCACTGGCACCAGTAACTGCCATTGCCTCACTGGCACCAGTAACTGCCATTGCCTCATGACCACCAGTAACTGCTATTGTCACACTGGCACCAGTAACTGCCATTGCCCCAGGAGCACCAGTAACTGCCATTGTGCTGATCAGGTTGCTCAAATGTAGGTCAAATGCTCGTGCAGTATTGACGAGACAATCCCAGTTAAAAACCAGTGAAGAACACGAGCTGCAGATCTGACGAGGCCAGCCCTCTTTGTCATCAACCTGAATCATGTGAAACTTACTTTACTATAGGGGGTGTCGCCATGTTTGTGGGGACTAATACATTGTCCAGCATAGGGCAAACATCATGGATCATAGAAAAAAACTTTATTTCAACTGTAAGAATTTATGAAATTCAAGTATGAGCGAGAGAACAAAAAAAAAGTTTAAAAAAAAAATCAAATCAAATTTTCTCAAAAAAAAAATTAAATTTTCTAAAAAAAAAAATTCAATTAAAAAAAATCAAATTTTCTCAAAAAAATCAAATCAAATTTTCTCAAAAAGAATTAAATTTTCTAAAAAAAAAATTAAATTAAAAAAAAAATCAAATTTTCTAAAAAAAAAATCAATTCAAAAAAATCAAATTTTCTCAAAAAAATTTAAATCAAATTTTCTCAAAAAAAAAAAAAAAAAAAAAAAAGTTTGTCCTATGCTGAATAATGTTGTTTATTGATTCAATATGGCGTCCAAGCGCATTACGAAAATTTTCAAAAACTATAAAAAAAAAATAATAATAAAATAAAATATTCTCTTGCATTATAATTCAGTTATGGCAATAATGCAATCACACCTATAGGCAGTTTTCACTTAATTTTAACCACTAAATAGGCACTTAAAATTTAACCATACTAAATAGGCAGTTTTCACTTAATTTAAGAGCCGCCATCTTGTAGGTCAGGAATACACAGGCCAGCATAGGAAAAACATCAATTTTATATTTTTAATAGCAAAAGCAGCTTCCAAGCTCAATCAAAGCCTTATTTGTAGCTCCTAATAAGCTACAAGAATATCACAAAAATTTAAAATAAACTGTTTTATGTTGAAAATTAGTAGAAATGATGTTTGCCCTATGTTGACAATGTATTAGGCACCACAAACATGGCGGCAAAGCGCAAGATCAATAAGCAAGGGGGCTATTAACTTTAATATTAAATTGATCAGCTGGACAATTTTTATGGGGCACATTGTGAGAAATAGGGGGGGATAATTAGCAATTTATTTTACTACATGAAATAAAAACTGCCTCGACTTGCTATTTTTGAACGTAACTTTACCATGAATGCAAGCACCCTATAGACATGCATTTTACCTTGATGCTCAGGTGTTTGTTCAGTAAGTTGGACAGTACCATGTCCAAGCTGTCCAGTGTCCCTGGACGTCCACAAACACGACACAAAGTGTCCAAATATCTTCTCGTAGCGGACGAACACTGAAACATTAGAGCTGTATATGTTAGCGTGCTAACATCAATCAATATTGATTTGTATACAAGTTAGCAGCTTCAGTAACCAGTTCAATGTAATCCTGGTGACGAGCTGATTACATTGAACTGGCTACTGAAGCTGCTAACATCAATCAATATTGATTTGTATACAAGTTAGCAGCTTCAGTAACCAGTTCAATGTAATCCTGGTGACGAGCTGATTACATTGAACTGGCTACTGAAGCTGCTAACATCAATCAATATTGATTTGTATACAAGTTAGCAGCTTCAGTAACCAGTTCAATGTAATCCTGGTGACGAGCTGATTACATTGAACTGGCTACTGAAGCTGCTAACATCAATCAATATTGATTTGTATACAAGTTAGCAGCTTCAGTAGCCAGTTCAATGTAATCCTGGTGACGAGCTGATTACATTGAACTGGCTACTGAAGCTGCTAACATCAATCAATATTGATTTGTATACAAGTTAGCAGCTTCAGTAACCAGTTCAATGTAATCCTGGTGACGAGCTGATTACATTGAACTGGCTACTGAAGCTGCTAACATCAATCAATATTGATTTGTATACAAGTTAGCAGCTTCAGTAGCCAGTTCAATGTAATCCTGGTGACGAGCTGATTACATTGAACTGGCTACTGAAGCTGCTAACATCAATCAATATTGATTTGTATACAAGTTAGCAGCTTCAGTAGCCAGTGCAATGTAATCCTGGTGACGAGCTGATTACATTGAACTGGCTACTGAAGCTGCTAACATCAATCAATATTGATTTGTATACAAGTTAGCAGCTTCAGTAGCCAGTGCAATGTAATCCTGGTGACGAGCTGATTACATTGAACTGGCTACTGAAGCTGCTAACATCAATCAATAATTATTTGTATACAAGTTAGCAGCTTCAGTAGCCAGTTCAATGTAATCCTGGTGACGAGCTGATTACATTGAACTGGCTACTGAAGCTGCTAACATCAATCAATATTGATTTGTATACAAGTTAGCAGCTTCAGTAGCCAGTGCAATGTAATCCTGGTGACGAGCTGATTACATGGAACTGGCTACTGAAGCTGCTAACATCAATCAATATTGATTTGTATACAAGTTAGCAGCTTCAGTAGCCAGTTCAATGTAATCCTGGTGACGAGCTGATTACATTGAACTGGCTACTGAAGCTGCTAACATCAATCAATATTGATTTGTATACAAGTTAGCAGCTTCAGTAGCCAGTTCAATGTAATCCTGGTGACGAGCTGATTACATTGAACTGGCTACTGAAGCTGCTAACATCAATCAATATTGATTTGTATACAAGTTAGCAGCTTCAGTAGCCAGTTCAATGTAATCCTGGTGACGAGCTGATTACATTGAACTGGCTACTGAAGCTGCTAACATCAATCAATATTGATTTGTATACAAGTTCGCAGCTTCAGTAACCAGTTCAATGTAATCCTGGTGACGAGCTGATTACATTGAACTGGCTACTGAAGCTGCTAACATCAATCAATATTGATTTGTATACAAGTTAGCAGCTTCAGTAGCCAGTGCAATGTAATCCTGGTGACGAGCTGATTACATTGAACTGGCTACTGAAGCTGCTAACATCAATCAATATTGATTTGTATACAAGTTAGCAGCTTCAGTAGCCAGTGCAATGTAATCCTGGTGACGAGCTGATTACATTGAACTGGCTACTGAAGCTGCTAACATCAATCAATATTGATTTGTATACAAGTTAGCAGCTTCAGTAACCAGTTCAATGTAATCCTGGTGACGAGCTGATTACATTGAACTGGCTACTGAAGCTGCTAACATCAATCAATATTGATTTGTATACAAGTTAGCAGCTTCAGTAGCCAGTGCAATGTAATCCTGGTGACGAGCTGATTACATTGAACTGGCTACTGAAGCTGCTAACATCAATCAATATTGATTTGTATACAAGTTAGCAGCTTCAGTAGCCAGTGCAATGTAATCCTGGTGACGAGCTGATTACATTGAACTGGCTACTGAAGCTGCTAACATCAATCAATATTGATTTGTATACAAGTTAGCAGCTTCAGTAGCCAGTGCAATGTAATCCTGGTGACGAGCTGATTACATTGAACTGGCTACTGAAGCTGCTAACATCAATCAATATTGATTTGTATACAAGTTAGCAGCTTCAGTAGCCAGTGCAATGTAATCCTGGTGACGAGCTGATTACATTGAACTGGCTACTGAAGCTGCTAACATCAATCAATATTGATTTGTATACAAGTTAGCAGCTTCAGTAACCAGTTCAATGTAATCCTGGTGACGAGCTGATTACATTGAACTGGCTACTGAAGCTGCTAACATCAATCAATATTGATTTGTATACAAGTTAGCAGCTTCAGTAGCCAGTTCAATGTAATCCTGGTGACGAGCTGATTACATTGAACTGGCTACTGAAGCTGCTAACATCAATCAATATTGATTTGTATACAAGTTAGCAGCTTCAGTAACCAGTTCAATGTAATCCTGGTGACGAGCTGATTACATTGAACTGGCTACTGAAGCTGCTAACATCAATCAATATTGATTTGTATACAAGTTAGCAGCTTCAGTAGACAGTGCAATGTAATCCTGGTGACGAGCTGATTACATTGAACTGGCTCCTGAAGCTGCTAACATCAATCAATATTGATTTGTATACAAGTTAGCAGCTTCAGTAGCCAGTTCAATGTAATCCTGGTGACGAGCTGATTACATTGAACTGGCTACTGAAGCTGCTAACATCAATCAATATTGATTTGTATACAAGTTAGCAGCTTCAGTAACCAGTTCAATGTAATCCTGGTGACGAGCTGATTACATTGAACTGGCTACTGAAGCTGCTAACATCAATCAATATTGATTTGTATACAAGTTAGCAGCTTCAGTAGCCAGTGCAATGTAATCCTGGTGACGAGCTGATTACATGGAACTGGCTACTGAAGCTGCTAACATCAATCAATATTGATTTGTATACAAGTTAGCAGCTTCAGTAGCCAGTTCAATGTAATCCTGGTGACGAGCTGATTACATTGAACTGGCTACTGAAGCTGCTAACATCAATCAATATTGATTTGTATACAAGTTAGCAGCTTCAGTAGCCAGTTCAATGTAATCCTGGTGACGAGCTGATTACATTGAACTGGCTACTGAAGCTGCTAACATCAATCAATATTGATTTGTATACAAGTTCGCAGCTTCAGTAACCAGTTCAATGTAATCCTGGTGACGAGCTGATTACATTGAACTGGCTACTGAAGCTGCTAACATCAATCAATATTGATTTGTATACAAGTTAGCAGCTTCAGTAGCCAGTGCAATGTAATCCTGGTGACGAGCTGATTACATTGAACTGGCTACTGAAGCTGCTAACATCAATCAATATTGATTTGTATACAAGTTAGCAGCTTCAGTAACCAGTTCAATGTAATCCTGGTGACGAGCTGATTACATTGAACTGGCTACTGAAGCTGCTAACATCAATCAATATTGATTTGTATACAAGTTAGCAGCTTCAGTAACCAGTTCAATGTAATCCTGGTGACGAGCTGATTACATTGAACTGGCTACTGAAGCTGCTAACATCAATCAATATTGATTTGTATACAAGTTAGCAGCTTCAGTAGCCAGTTCAATGTAATCCTGGTGACGAGCTGATTACATTGAACTGGCTACTGAAGCTGCTAACATCAATCAATATTGATTTGTATACAAGTTAGCAGCTTCAGTAACCAGTTCAATGTAATCCTGGTGACGAGCTGATTACATTGAACTGGCTACTGAAGCTGCTAACATCAATCAATATTGATTTGTATACAAGTTAGCAGCTTCAGTAGCCAGTTCAATGTAATCCTGGTGACGAGCTGATTACATTGAACTGGCTACTGAAGCTGCTAACATCAATCAATATTGATTTGTATACAAGTTAGCAGCTTCAGTAGCCAGTGCAATGTAATCCTGGTGACGAGCTGATTACATTGAACTGGCTACTGAAGCTGCTAACATCAATCAATATTGATTTGTATACAAGTTAGCAGCTTCAGTAGCCAGTGCAATGTAATCCTGGTGACGAGCTGATTACATTGAACTGGCTACTGAAGCTGCTAACATCAATCAATAATTATTTGTATACAAGTTAGCAGCTTCAGTAGCCAGTTCAATGTAATCCTGGTGACGAGCTGATTACATTGAACTGGCTACTGAAGCTGCTAACATCAATCAATATTGATTTGTATACAAGTTAGCAGCTTCAGTAGCCAGTGCAATGTAATCCTGGTGACGAGCTGATTACATGGAACTGGCTACTGAAGCTGCTAACATCAATCAATATTGATTTGTATACAAGTTAGCAGCTTCAGTAGCCAGTTCAATGTAATCCTGGTGACGAGCTGATTACATTGAACTGGCTACTGAAGCTGCTAACATCAATCAATATTGATTTGTATACAAGTTAGCAGCTTCAGTAGCCAGTTCAATGTAATCCTGGTGACGAGCTGATTACATTGAACTGGCTACTGAAGCTGCTAACATCAATCAATATTGATTTGTATACAAGTTAGCAGCTTCAGTAGCCAGTTCAATGTAATCCTGGTGACGAGCTGATTACATTGAACTGGCTACTGAAGCTGCTAACATCAATCAATATTGATTTGTATACAAGTTCGCAGCTTCAGTAACCAGTTCAATGTAATCCTGGTGACGAGCTGATTACATTGAACTGGCTACTGAAGCTGCTAACATCAATCAATATTGATTTGTATACAAGTTAGCAGCTTCAGTAGCCAGTGCAATGTAATCCTGGTGACGAGCTGATTACATTGAACTGGCTACTGAAGCTGCTAACATCAATCAATATTGATTTGTATACAAGTTAGCAGCTTCAGTAGCCAGTGCAATGTAATCCTGGTGACGAGCTGATTACATTGAACTGGCTACTGAAGCTGCTAACATCAATCAATATTGATTTGTATACAAGTTAGCAGCTTCAGTAACCAGTTCAATGTAATCCTGGTGACGAGCTGATTACATTGAACTGGCTACTGAAGCTGCTAACATCAATCAATATTGATTTGTATACAAGTTAGCAGCTTCAGTAGCCAGTGCAATGTAATCCTGGTGACGAGCTGATTACATTGAACTGGCTCCTGAAGCTGCTAACATCAATCAATATTGATTTGTATACAAGTTAGCAGCTTCAGTAGCCAGTTCAATGTAATCCTGGTGACGAGCTGATTACATTGAACTGGCTACTGAAGCTGCTAACATCAATCAATATTGATTTGTATACAAGTTAGCAGCTTCAGTAACCAGTTCAATGTAATCCTGGTGACGAGCTGATTACATTGAACTGGCTACTGAAGCTGCTAACATCAATCAATATTGATTTGTATACAAGTTAGCAGCTTCAGTAGCCAGTGCAATGTAATCCTGGTGACGAGCTGATTACATGGAACTGGCTACTGAAGCTGCTAACATCAATCAATATTGATTTGTATACAAGTTAGCAGCTTCAGTAGCCAGTTCAATGTAATCCTGGTGACGAGCTGATTACATTGAACTGGCTACTGAAGCTGCTAACATCAATCAATATTGATTTGTATACAAGTTAGCAGCTTCAGTAGCCAGTTCAATGTAATCCTGGTGACGAGCTGATTACATTGAACTGGCTACTGAAGCTGCTAACATCAATCAATATTGATTTGTATACAAGTTCGCAGCTTCAGTAACCAGTTCAATGTAATCCTGGTGACGAGCTGATTACATTGAACTGGCTACTGAAGCTGCTAACATCAATCAATATTGATTTGTATACAAGTTAGCAGCTTCAGTAGCCAGTGCAATGTAATCCTGGTGACGAGCTGATTACATTGAACTGGCTACTGAAGCTGCTAACATCAATCAATATTGATTTGTATACAAGTTAGCAGCTTCAGTAACCAGTTCAATGTAATCCTGGTGACGAGCTGATTACATTGAACTGGCTACTGAAGCTGCTAACATCAATCAATATTGATTTGTATACAAGTTAGCAGCTTCAGTAGCCAGTGCAATGTAATCCTGGTGACGAGCTGATTACATTGAACTGGCTACTGAAGCTGCTAACATCAATCAATATTGATTTGTATACAAGTTAGCAGCTTCAGTAGCCAGTGCAATGTAATCCTGGTGACGAGCTGATTACATTGAACTGGCTACTGAAGCTGCTAACATCAATCAATATTGATTTGTATACAAGTTAGCAGCTTCAGTAGCCAGTGCAATGTAATCCTGGTGACGAGCTGATTACATTGAACTGGCTACTGAAGCTGCTAACATCAATCAATATTGATTTGTATACAAGTTAGCAGCTTCAGTAACCAGTTCAATGTAATCCTGGTGACGAGCTGATTACATTGAACTGGCTACTGAAGCTGCTAACATCAATCAATATTGATTTGTATACAAGTTAGCAGCTTCAGTAGCCAGTTCAATGTAATCCTGGTGACGAGCTGATTACATTGAACTGGCTACTGAAGCTGCTAACATCAATCAATATTGATTTGTATACAAGTTAGCAGCTTCAGTAACCAGTTCAATGTAATCCTGGTGACGAGCTGATTACATTGAACTGGCTACTGAAGCTGCTAACATCAATCAATATTGATTTGTATACAAGTTAGCAGCTTCAGTAGACAGTGCAATGTAATCCTGGTGACGAGCTGATTACATTGAACTGGCTCCTGAAGCTGCTAACATCAATCAATATTGATTTGTATACAAGTTAGCAGCTTCAGTAGCCAGTTCAATGTAATCCTGGTGACGAGCTGATTACATTGAACTGGCTACTGAAGCTGCTAACATCAATCAATATTGATTTGTATACAAGTTAGCAGCTTCAGTAACCAGTTCAATGTAATCCTGGTGACGAGCTGATTACATTGAACTGGCTACTGAAGCTGCTAACATCAATCAATATTGATTTGTATACAAGTTAGCAGCTTCAGTAGCCAGTGCAATGTAATCCTGGTGACGAGCTGATTACATGGAACTGGCTACTGAAGCTGCTAACATCAATCAATATTGATTTGTATACAAGTTAGCAGCTTCAGTAGCCAGTTCAATGTAATCCTGGTGACGAGCTGATTACATTGAACTGGCTACTGAAGCTGCTAACATCAATCAATATTGATTTGTATACAAGTTAGCAGCTTCAGTAGCCAGTTCAATGTAATCCTGGTGACGAGCTGATTACATTGAACTGGCTACTGAAGCTGCTAACATCAATCAATATTGATTTGTATACAAGTTCGCAGCTTCAGTAACCAGTTCAATGTAATCCTGGTGACGAGCTGATTACATTGAACTGGCTACTGAAGCTGCTAACATCAATCAATATTGATTTGTATACAAGTTAGCAGCTTCAGTAGCCAGTGCAATGTAATCCTGGTGACGAGCTGATTACATTGAACTGGCTACTGAAGCTGCTAACATCAATCAATATTGATTTGTATACAAGTTAGCAGCTTCAGTAACCAGTTCAATGTAATCCTGGTGACGAGCTGATTACATTGAACTGGCTACTGAAGCTGCTAACATCAATCAATATTGATTTGTATACAAGTTAGCAGCTTCAGTAGCCAGTGCAATGTAATCCTGGTGACGAGCTGATTACATTGAACTGGCTACTGAAGCTGCTAACATCAATCAATATTGATTTGTATACAAGTTAGCAGCTTCAGTAGCCAGTGCAATGTAATCCTGGTGACGAGCTGATTACATTGAACTGGCTACTGAAGCTGCTAACATCAATCAATATTGATTTGTATACAAGTTAGCAGCTTCAGTAACCAGTTCAATGTAATCCTGGTGACGAGCTGATTACATTGAACTGGCTACTGAAGCTGCTAACATCAATCAATATTGATTTGTATACAAGTTAGCAGCTTCAGTAGCCAGTGCAATGTAATCCTGGTGACGAGCTGATTACATTGAACTGGCTACTGAAGCTGCTAACATCAATCAATATTGATTTGTATACAAGTTAGCAGCTTCAGTAGCCAGTGCAATGTAATCCTGGTGACGAGCTGATTACATTGAACTGGCTACTGAAGCTGCTAACATCAATCAATATTGATTTGTATACAAGTTAGCAGCTTCAGTAACCAGTTCAATGTAATCCTGGTGACGAGCTGATTACATTGAACTGGCTACTGAAGCTGCTAACATCAATCAATATTGATTTGTATACAAGTTAGCAGCTTTAGTAGCCAGTGCAATGTAATCCTGGTGACGAGCTGATTACATTGAACTGGCTACTGAAGCTGCTAACATCAATCAATATATTGATTTGTATACAAGTTAGCAGCTTCAGTAGCCAGTGCAATGTAATCCTGGTGACGAGCTGATTACATTGAACTGGCTACTGAAGCTGCTAACATCAATCAATATTGATTTGTATACAAGTTAGCAGCTTCAGTAACCAGTTCAATGTAATCCTGGTGACGAGCTGATTACATTGAACTGGCTACTGAAGCTGCTAACATCAATCAATATTGATTTGTATACAAGTTAGCAGCTTCAGTAGCCAGTGCAATGTAATCCTGGTGACGAGCTGATTACATTGAACTGGCTACTGAAGCTGCTAACATCAAAACCAGCATTATAAAATACTCTACATATAAACTGTATATTTGTATACATACCTGGGTTGATTTGATTTCAACTGACATCGTGTTTTCTCTAACGGATGACATTTTTAACGGCAACAAAGTTTGGCGCGTTTTTTTAAATTTGCAAATCTGTGAGAATAATGGAGAAAAAAATTAACATTAAATAATTATCTATATTTTTCCTTTCATAGCATTTTAATCCATACTTGGAGTCCCATCGCATGTGTATTCATGTTAAAGTCGACGCCATGTTGGATAACTCAATAACATGGGTAACATAGGTAAAATAACTCATTTTAGCCGCAGTTTAAACCACTATGCAATATTTTTGAGAGCATTGATGTTGTAAATATGTTGAATTAGTATCTCAAGTATGTGAGAAAAATAACATGAACAAAAAATTAAACGATTTACCAAAGAACATTGGCTTAAAGTTTGTCCTATGCTGAGCAATGTAATGCACTACTCCAATATGGCCTCCAAGCGCAATAAATATGACGTCATCTGCATACATACACAACTTCATCAAAAATTAGTTAACTTATAATAATTTAAAATTAGCAAAATGAGTTATTTTCCTATGTCACGCATGTTATTGAGTGATCCAACATGGCGTCGACATGAATGCAAACATCCTATACATATTATGTAAATATTTAGAAGTATATTGGAAGCTAAAATTTAGGTTTTTAAAATGTCGGGTAGATTCTTTTGTTTCTAAATTTTCCATTATATATATAATATTTCTTACCTAATTGTTTTTTATTTCTGATGCATTTTCAAATTCAAATAATATTTATACAGCAAATAAAACAGTTACATGAACTTTTTTTTTAAATAAAATTCTTTTAAAAACTGACAAAATCGACAGATTTTCCTAAAATTAAGTTTTTTTCTTCTTTTGCCAAATGAAAACAACATGAAGATAGCTTCAGATCTGATTTCTAAAAAAAGTACATATGAATGCAAAAAAAAATGAAAATTTCTACCAAAAAAGCGTAAAATTTTGCAATATTTAAGAAAAAATGCTAATTACACATTTAAAATAAGTTAAAAAAGTAATAAAGTGCATTTTAAGTTAAAAAACAACGAATTTAGGACTTTTTAAATTTTACAAATGCATTTTATTTTGCGTAGCATTGTACAAAATAATAACACAAAATATAAACAAGCCAACTTCAGTTATATTAAACATTCTCTGTACGGTGCTGCCACCTATGGTAAAATCAACAACTAAAACAGCTGTTCACAAATATTTACGTAAATAATTTAATTAATTAACGTTTTTAATTAAAATAGTCAAAGTTAAGCAATTAAATAATTTTAAGTAGATACTTGAATATTGTAAGTAATGGAAAAACAGTTAATTAAGCGGCTAATTAGATCTAAATCGGGGTTAAGAATCGTTGCAGCGGATGACAGTTTGCAGAGCCCGTTCTTGCTGTGTGAGCCGCCCTGGATACCAGACACGGAGGTACATATGTAATTGTAAATATTAGACCCTGTTCCGCACAGAAACCATTACTGAACGTTCCGGAACGGTTATTAAAAGTGTCACAAATTAGTACTAAAATATGGAACTATAGTTAAAATTGTCTGATATGAAAAAATGATCATTTTTGACGAATTTTGTTTTGGTTCCAAAATGGTTCCGGAACCGTTCCGAAACCATTATGCAACAAATGGAACCATTTGTGGAACAGGGGAGGCAATGATATATTTAATTAATTGTTAATTAATGTATTTTAAAGTATATTTCTGATATTACATGCTTTAAATTGATGATTTATAATGCCTGAAAATTATTGTTTTAAAAGTAGAATTATGCCAAGGTCATTAAAAAGTGACTCCCATTTTTTTGTTTTAAAGTGGGCAGTGTGGGTGTTTAGGGTGTTTTCATTCATGTTAAAGTCGACGCCATAAGTAAGTACTAAATAACATTGGTCAGTATAGGAAAATGTCACATTTTGCCAGTTTAAAAATACTTCGCAATATTTTTGAGAGCATTGATGTTGTTAACAGGTTGAATTAGTATCTCAAGTATGTGAGAAAAATAATAATGACCAAAAAAATTGTTAATTTGCTAAAGAAAATAGCCAAAAACTAGGTTTGTCCTATGTGGAGCAATGTTATTCATTGCTCAAGAAGAGCATCGAAAAGCATTCAGAATGACGTCAGGCGTACACACCCTTTAGCTTAATTTTACATATCACAGATCTTTAAAATGACAGTTGGAAAATAATAAAAGAAAGAATTTTTCAAATAATACGATATTCTTTAAGGTTTGAACTTATATCTCAAAAACTGGACCATGTTTTGGGTCTAAATTTGGTGTCATTGTGTAGCTAAGGGTCACACCTAGCTGTCATCAAAATTTCATGATGTTTGGCGGACCTGAAAAAAATATATTAAAATTAACATTGGGCCTTATGGGCTTAAAACTTCAAAAAATCATATAAAATTAATTTTCACGGTGACCCCCCAAAATTTTTATATATTTGAAATTATCTCAAGCTGAAGTATCATTGGGCAAAATTTTACATTTTTTTGACAAAATTTTTTTGGAGTAATTTGATAATTAAATTGATTCATAATATATCAGAAAACTCATTTTGACAATCAATATTTCTGAGAGTATAGGGTGTATGCGGATGACGTCATATTTATTGCGCTTTGAGGCCATACTGATTAACATTGCTCAGCATAGGACAAACTTTAAGCCAATTTTATTTGGGAAATCAGTAAATTTTTTGTTCATGTTATTTTTGTCACATACTTGAGATACTAATCCAACATATTTACAACATCAATGCTCTCAAAAATATTGTATAGTGGTTTTAAACTGGCAAAATGTGTTATTTTCCTATGTCACCCATGTTATTGAGTTATCCAACATGGAGTCGACTTTAACATGAATGCGTACACCCTATTTATGTTGTTAAAAGCTAGAATTTCAATTATTTGAGGAAATGAACAAAAATACCAGATTTCTGAAAGAAATAACAAAGTTTGTCCTATGCTGAGCAATGTTATTTACTGCTCCAATATGGCGTCTAAGCGTATTAAATATGACGTCACATTATTCTATATGTTTCAGTGCGCGTGCTGTATGGAATGCAAGAAGAAATTTGATTTTCTAACAAGAAGGGTAAATATTGTGCCCCATCCCCCCCCCCCTTTTTTTTTTTTTTTTTTTTTTTTTTTTTTTTTTTTGAAATTTTGTTTAATGGTGAAACTATATTGAACAGCAAAATTACTTTGCAGTACTATTTTCCATTGCAAAATTATTCTGCTGTATTGCATAGTAAGGCTGTAGATGTAGATTGCTTTTTTTTTTTTTTTTTTTTTTTTTTTTTTTTTTTTTTTTTTTTTTTCTCCCACAATTATTTTTTTATATTCCCCAAAAAAATCTCCCACCTCCCTCCCACCCCCCTCCCACATCAGCCCCCTCCACTGCAAACCTGATTTTTCTACTCGGCCGTCCCATTGTTTTCAACCATATGTTTTTAAGTCCAATATAAGATTCTATTGTCAAATCAAAGCTCGTTCTGTAAAGTAAAGTGAATCTCAATAGGGTGTTTTCATTCATGTCAAAGTCGACGTCATAAGTGAGTACTAAATAACATTGGCCAGTATAGGAAAATGTCACATTTTGCCAGTTTAAAAATACTTAGCAATATTTTTGAGAGCATTGATGTTGTTAACAGGTTGAATTAGTATCTCAAGTATGTGAGAAAAATAATAATGACCAAAAAAATAGCTGATTTCCAAATAAAATAGCCAAAAACTAAGTTTGCCCTATGCTGAGCAATGTTATATTCATTGCTCAAGTTGAGCATCGAAAATCACTCAGAATGACGTCATGCGCACGCACCCTATAACTGATTGGCTGACCAACAAATTACGACA
>OX439135.1:27281086-27286086 GCA_949318235.1 Ecdyonurus torrentis
CGTTGACCTTGTCAGGCTATGTCAAGGTTGTGCAGAGGTCATTATATCTACCAATGTTTCCAGCACCACTGCCGTAGATGTGGACGTATCTACTGCAAACATTGCTGTGACTTCAGACTGGAGCTGCCACGTATGTCCTTCGTTGACCTTGTCAGGCTATGTCAAGGTTGTGCAGAGGTCATTATATCTACCAATGTTTCCAGCACCACTGCCGTAGATGTGGTCGTATCTACTGCAAACATTGCTGTGACTTCAGACTGGAGCTGCCTCGTATGTCCTTCGTTGACCTTGTCAGGCTATGTCAAGGTTGTGCAGAGGTCATTATATCTACCAATGTTTCCAGCACCACTGCCGTAGATGTGGACGTATCTACTGCAAACATTGCTGTGACTTCAGACTGGAGCTGCCACGTATGTCCTTCGTTGACCTTGTCAGGCTATGTCAAGGTTGTGCAGAGGTCATTATATCTACCAATGTTTCCAGCACCACTGCCGTAGATGTGGTCGTATCTACTGCAAACATTGCTGTGACTTCAGACTGGAGCTGCCTCGTATGTCCTTCGTTGACCTTGTCAGGCTATGTCAAGGTTGTGCAGAGGTCATTATATCTACCAATGTTTCCAGCACCACTGCCGTAGATGTGGACGTATCTACTGCAAACATTGCTGTGACTTCAGACTGGAGCTGCCTCGTATGTCCTTCGTTGACCTTGTCAGGCTATGTCAAGGTTGTGCAGAGGTCATTATATCTACCAATGTTTCCAGCACCACTGCCGTAGATGTGGACGTATCTACTGCAAACATTGCTGTGACTTCAGACTGGAGCTGCCTCGTATGTCCTTCGTTGACCTTGTCAGGCTATGTCAAGGTTGTGCAGAGGTCATTATATCTACCAATGTTTCCAGCACCACCGCCGTAGATGTGGACGTATCTACTGCAAACATTGCTGTGACTTCAGACTGGAGCTGCCTCGTATGTCCTTCGTTGACCTTGTCAGGCTATGTCAAGGTTGTGCAGAGGTCATTATATCTACCAATGTTTCCAGCACCACTGCCGTAGATGTGGTCGTATCTACTGCAAACATTGCTGTGACTTCAGACTGGAGCTGCCTCGTATGTCCTTCGTTGACCTTGTCAGGCTATGTCAAGGTTGTGCAGAGGTCATTATATCTACCAATGTTTCCAGCACCACTGCCGTAGATGTGGACGTATCTACTGCAAACATTGCTGTGACTTCAGACTGGAGCTGCCTCGTATGTCCTTCGTTGACCTTGTCAGGCTATGTCAAGGTTGTGCAGAGGTCATTATATCTACCAATGTTTCCAGCACCACTGCCGTAGATATGGTCGTATCTACTGCAAACATTGCTGTGACTTCAGACTGGAGCTGCCTCGTATGTCCTTCGTTGACCTTGTCAGGCTATGTCAAGGTTGTGCAGAGGTCATTATATCTACCAATGTTTCCAGCACCACTGCCGTAGATGTGGACGTATCTACTGCAAACATTGCTGTGACTTCAGACTGGAGCTGCCTCGTATGTCCTTCGTTGACCTTGTCAGGCTATGTCAAGGTTGTGCAGAGGTCATTATATCTACCAATGTTTCCAGCACCACTGCCGTAGATGTGGACGTATCTACTGCAAACATTGCTGTGACTTCAGACTGGAGCTGCCTCGTATGTCCTTCGTTGACCTTGTCAGGCTATGTCAAGGTTGTGCAGAGGTCATTATATCTACCAATGTTTCCAGCACCACTGCCGTAGATGTGGACGTATCTACTGCAAACATTGCTGTGACTTCAGACTGAAGCTGCCTCGTATGTCCTTCGTTGACCTTGTCAGGCTATGTCAAGGTTGTGCAGAGGTCATTATATCTACCAATGTTTCCAGCACCACTGCCGTAGATGTGGTCGTATCTACTGCAAACATTGCTGTGACTTCAGACTGGAGCTGCCTCGTATGTCCTTCGTTGACCCTGTCAGGCTATGTCAAGGTTGTGCAGAGGTCACAAAGAAAGAGAACGACTTCTTTGACAAGGACGTCAAAATATTGATCAATGGTCAGTCACTAATTTTCTTATCATTGCAATTTACTAATTAGCTACTTTTTGGTACAAATCTTTTTGGAAAATGTTTCAAAACTGAAATATTTTGTACAAATTTTCACTTCTGATAGTGACCCCCCCCCCCTCCACCCCACCTTACATCATAATTAAAGGCCTTGTCCACTTATTCTTTTAACATTTAGAATACTAGACTGATAATTACCATACCTTAATATCCATGAATTAGACACCAACACGTTGATTTTGTATTTATTTTGACTGTTATTTCACGTATCTGACGTCACAATGTACCGATGATAGGGGTAAAGAACTTGAGGGAGGGGCTTAAATTGATCACGTGACCAGAGCGGTGACTGTGATTGGTGGTGGTACATTGTGACGTCAGATACGTGAAATAAACGTCAAAATAAATACAAAATCAAAGTGTTGGTGTCTAATTGATGGATAATAAGGTATGGTAATTATCAATCTAGTATTCTAAATGTTAAAAAATAACTTGACAGGCCTTTAAATTTTATCGTGAAATGCATTTTTTCAGAAATGGCTTAAAACTGTGGTTTTGTCCCTAAACTTTGGTCCAATTGGACTCAAAATGAAAGTAAAAATTAGACACGTCTAATTAAATAATTTTTTCAATATTTCAGGAGCCAACTTTACGTTGACAAATATCAAGGAGGAAATTGAACCCACTGAGTTTACCTGCAAGCTGTCTGCAGATCATAGGTAATAATATACCATTGTAATATATGTACCATTGTAATATATACCATTGTTTAATTTCAGAACTTTGACATTTGATGGTGGATGTGGCGGCCGATGGGAGAGTGTGGATCTAACGAGAATCACTGAGCTGAATATCTTGAGATCTGCCAATCATCCTCCAGGTAAATATCTGGTGACGAGCTGATTACATTGAACTAGCTACTGAAGCTGCTAACATCAATCAATATTGATTTGTATACAAGTTAACAGCTTCAGTAGCCAGTTCAATGTAATCCTGGTGACGAGCTGATTACATTGAACTGGCTACTGAAGCTGCTAACATCAATCAATATTGATTTGTACAATAATAATAAATGCTATTTATTTTCACCATGCTTACCCATAAAGTGGAAGATTTGGATTGGGACGGTAAGATATTTTGATAGCCAATAGGGTGTATGCGCATGACGTCATATTTATTGCGCTTGGAGGCCATGCTGGAGTAGTGAATAACATTGCTCAGCATAGGACAAACTTTAAGCCAATTTTCTTTGGAAAATCTGTTAATTTTTTGTTCATGTTATTTTTCTCACATACTTGAGATACTAATTCAACATATTTACAACATCAATGCTCTCAAAAATATTGCAAAAACTGGTAAAATGTGTTATTTTCCTATGTCACCCATGTTATTGATTTCTCCAACATGGCGTCGATATGCAAACCCCTGTATTAGTCCTGATTGGTCTGATATGTTGACAGGTATGTTTCTGTCGTACAAGGATGTTGAAGGCATAGAACAGGAAATGACTTTACTGACTTCTCAAGACAAAAACAAAAAACAAGCTGTATCTTGGCTTACTGCGATGGACAATGGATTCAAGATGGCCACTGAAATTAGACAAGAAATCATAGAATAATACAGAAGAATATAAATATTAAAGCCATAGACCACATATAACAACAGTTGATTTTTTTTTAATGAATAAATGGGATATTTTAAACTGATGACAATTTTTACCAGAATGTTAATGTAGCTCCACGAGAGAGTGTGAAAATACTGTAAAGTATGCAATTTGCGTGACTATTCATGTTTATGACGTCAGAAAAGTGCAAAAATTAGCATGAAAATGTTGTGCGGGTTGCATAAATTGAATCTAATCATCACTGCTACGGAGTTTTTAAATGTCTGTGCTTTAAGGGTGTAGGGTACCATCCTTATATCTCAAAAACTAGACCATGTTTTGGGTCTAAATTTGGTGTCATTGTGTAGCTAAGAGTCACACCTAGCCGTCATCAAAATTTCATGATGTTTGACCATCCAGAAAAAAAGAAAAAAAAATATTAAAATTAACATTGAGCCTTACGGACTTAAAATTTCAAAAAATCATATAAAATTAATTTGCACGGTGACCCCCAAATTTTTTTATATATTTGAAATTGTCTCAAGCTGAAGTATCATTGTGCAAAATTTCAGATTTTTTTGACGAAAAAATTTTGAGTCTAATGGTCGACGTTGGTACTACCTTAAGATTTTTTTTTTTTTTTACTGAAATTTAATTTACTGGTTTGGGAAAAAGTTTTGTAAAAAAATTACACATACTTAAAGGCATAATCCAGGCCATACAAGTTTTTTTATTTATTTTTAATTAACTTATAATTAATTATATTACATATTTATTATTTTAATTAATTTTTAATTTATTAAACACAAAAAAATGATTTTCAAAAATACAATTAGTTTGTCCAAAAACCTAATTTTGATGTCTTTGCACATCCTTGCGCTTTGCCGCCATGTTTGTGGTGCCTAATACATTGTCAACATAGGGCAAACATCATTTCTACTAATTTTTAACATAAAAACAGTTTATTTTAAATTTTTGTGATATTCTTGTAGCTTATTAGGAGCTACAAATAAGGCTTTGATTGAGCTTGGAAGCTTCTTTTGCTATTAAAAATATAAAAATGATGTTTTTCCTATGCTGGCCTATGTATTCCTGACCACCAAGATGGCGGCTCTTAAATATGAGTGCGGCCTGCCTGTAATCAAATTTTCAGCCTGATTAACTTTTTCTATTGAATGTGAATAATTCTGACGTTTGAAAATGTGCAAAATTGCAAATTTTGTCCATTTTACGACTTTTTCTGGCTCTTTTTTGGGGTTTTGAGTAGTGGTAAATATTGAAAATATTTTTAGGGGTCCATTTTTGTGTTTCTCGAACAAAAATGTTTTTTTTTTT